>CAUJNA010003228.1:1335215-1364602 GCA_963377175.1 Effrenium voratum
TTGATTTCGCCCTGTGCCGTTCAAACGACTCGAATTCACCATGCAGACGTGCAAATTGTGTTGCCTCGCATTTCTGTATTCGTGAGTTCAGAGATTTGTTGCGGGCCTGTTCATGGCTCGGTCTGAGAAACCAGATTCCTGTATCTCAACACACGCACTTATTAGGCTGTTGGTCACCGAAGACGCATGTGAGGCAAGACCTGGCAGTGGAAGTAGGCCGCGCCCAGAGCAGGCTGGTTAGAGCTCAACGCGAGAGGTTCTGGCGGTGTTTGAGCTCACCGGAATGCGGAGCCAGGTTGGCCCACGCGATGAATGCCCTTTGAGTTCTTTCTCTGCTTCCGGCTTGGATGTGTCGCCAGAGAGACTACCTTGGAAGTTGTCACGGGAGGCCAGCCTTGCATTCCTTTGCAGAGGCGCGATTTTGTCCGGGTGGCAGTTGGGATAGGCGTGAAGGGCAAAGGCGACACCTTGGGTGGCAGGTTTGACCAACCACCACATGGATTCTAGACGGATGCGACATCCAAGACTTCAATCACGGCGACAGCGAGTGAAGCCAGGACTGCGTGACGTTTGAGTTCCAGGTCCTACCTGCCGCGCGGGGCCGAGTGCACAACTGGTGTCGGATCCAAAACCGCTGCGCGACAGCACTCAGGTGGAACTTTCCCATGTGGATTTGACAACCCAGTCTTGGTTCTATTTGTTGGCATTGTAGTGATCAGCACGAGGAACATAGAGTGAATTCCTTTGATGTAATCCAAAGATTACCTTTCTTGCATGCGTGTTTTTTTGCTTTGCCTTTTTGGTTGTGCGTGTAGGCTGCCCATGGCACTGCTTTGTTCGGGCGCCAAAGAGACTCTTGGCCCAGGATCCCCATGACGTCAGCCCCGTGCTGGAGGTGGCCGTGGAGAACAGGGTTCGTCGAGAGTGACCAAAGTGAATCGACCAGATCTGAGCAATGTTGCACCTGGTTTAATATCGGTAGTCTGAATTATGTCAAGTTTCCCCGGCTTAAACACGACCCCCCCACTGTTTCGGTACCATGGTTTATGTCAAATTCAGTGAGACCCCAAAAACTATCGGTCCAAACAATCTGAGCAAGATGCGCAACATGGGCAACTGATTTCTCCTCTCAGCTTCCTGGCTCAGTCCCAGCAGTGAAAACTCCGCAACATCTAAAAGCTTAGCAAGACCGGAGTTGAGTCTGAAAATTCCGGGTTTAATCCTAAGCCCCAACCATCAAAATCCTTTACTTAAATCCATCAAGAAACACTCCCAAAACAGTCCGGCAAAGGGGGTTGCCCACAAGGGGCCCTGATCATCTTTAAGGGGCACTGTTTGGGTACCATGTTTAATGTCCATCAAGTCTTCGGGTAGGAATCCCCAGGTCAGATCTTAGCCTCTTGCTTTTAAAACGGGCTCCAAATCTAAAGGCTTAGCAAGGGACCAGGCCAAGACCGGAGTTGAGTCTGAAAATTCCGGGTTTGATCCAAAGCCCCAACCATCAAAATCCTTTACTTAAATCCATCAAGAAACACTCCCAAAACAGTCCGGCAAAGGGGGTTGCCCACAAGGGGCCCTGATCATCTTTAAGGGGCACCGTTTGGGTTCCATGTCCATCAAGTCTTCGGGTAGGAATCTTCAGGTCAGATCTTGGCCTCTTGCTTTCAAAAGAGGCTCCAAATCTAAAAGCTTAGCAAGGGACCAGGCCAAGACCGGAGTTGAGTCTGAAAATTCCTGGTTTAATCCTATCAAAATCCTTTACTTAAATAAACACTCCCAAAACAGTCCTGCAAAGAGGGGTTGCCCACAAGGGGCCCTGATCATCTTTAAGGGGCACCGTTTGGGTACCATGTTTAATGTCCATCAAGTCTTCGGGTAGGAATCCCCAGGTCAGATCTTGGCCTCTTGCTTGTACAAGGGGCTCCAAATCTAAAAGCTCAGCAAGGGACCAGGCCAAGACCGGAGTCTGAAAATTCCTGGTTTAATCCTATCAAAATCCTTTACTTAAATAAACACTCCCAAAACAGTCCTGCAAAGGGGGGTTGCCCACAAGGGGCCCTGATCATCTTTAAGGGGCACCGTTTGGGTACCATGTTTAATGTCCATCAAGTGTTCCGGTAGGAATCCCCAGAGCCTCCTGCTTTGAAAAGGGGCTCCGAATCTAACAGCTTAGCAAGGGTCCAGGCCAAGACCGTTGAGTCTAAAAAAATCCTGGTTTAATCCTAAGCCCCAACCATCAAGACCCTTTACTTAAACCCAGCAAGAAACACTCCCAAAACAGTCCTGCAAAGGGGGTTGCCCACAAACAGCCTTGATCATCTTTAAGGGGCACTGTTTGGGTACCATGTTTAATGTCCATCAAGTCTTCGGGTAGGAATCCCCAGGTCAGATCTTAGCCTATTGCTTTTAAAAAGGGGTTCCAAATCTAAAAGCTTAGCAAGGGACGAGGCCAAGACTGGAGTTGAGTCTGAATATTCCTGGTTTCCAACCATCAAAATCCTTTACTTAAATCCATCAAGAAACACTCCAAAACAGTCCTGCAAACGGGGGTTGCCCACAAGGGGCCCTGATCATCTTTAAGGGGCCCCGTTTGGGTACCATGTTTAGTGGAATCCCCAGGTCAGATCTTAGCCTCTTGCTTTTAAAAGGGGCTCCAAATCTAAAAGCTTAGCAAGACCGGAGTTGAGTCTGAAACCCTAAGCCCCAACCATCCAAATCCTTTACTTAAATCCAACAAGAAACGCTCCCAAAACAGTCCTGCAAAGGGGGTTGCCCACAAGGGGCCTTGAGCATATTTAAGGGGCACTGTTTGGGTACCATGGTTAATGTCCATCAAGTCTTCGGGTAGGAATCCCCAGGTCAGATCTTAGCCTGTTGCTTCTAAAAAACGGGGTTCCAAATCTAAAAGCTCAGCAAGGGACGAGGCCAAGACTGGAGTTGAGTCTGAATATTCCTGGTTTCCATCCATCAAAATCCCTTACTTAAATCCGTCAAGAAACACTCCAAAACAGTCCTGCAAACGGGAGTTGCCCAAAAGGGGCCCTGATCATCTTTAAGGGGCACCGTTTGGGCACCATGTTTAGTGGAATCCCCAGGTCAGATCTTAGCCTCTTGCTTTTAAAGGGGCTCCAAATCTAAAAGCTTAGCAAGACCGGAGTTGAGTCTGAAAAATCCTGGTTTAACCCATCCTGTACTTAAATCCATCAAGAAGCACTCCCAAGACAGTCCTGCAAAGGGGGTTGCCCACAAGGGGCCCTGATCATCTTTAAGGAAGACCGGAGTTGAGTCTGAAATTTCCTGGTTTAATCCTAAGCCCCAACCATCAAAATCCTTTACTTAAATCCATCAAGAAACACTCCCAAAACAGGGGTTGCGGGTACCATGTTTAATGTCCATCAAGTCTTCGGGTAGCAATCCCCAGGTCAAATCTTAGCCTCTTGCTTTTAAAAGGGGCTCCAAATCTAAAAGCTGAGCAAGGGACCAGGCCAAGACCGGAGTTGAGTCTGAAAATTCCTGGTTTAATCCCAAGCCCCAACCATCAAAATCCATTACTTAAACCCATCAAGAAACACTCCCAAAACAGTCCTGCAAAGGGGGTTGCCCCTGATCATCTTTAAGGGGCACCGTTTGGGTACCATGTTTAGTGGAATCCCCAGGTCAGATCTTAGCCTCTTGCTTGTACAAGGGGCTCCAAATCTAGAAGCTCAGCAAGGGACCAGGCCAAGACCGGAGTTGAGTCTGAAAATTCCTGGTTTAATCTCAAGTCCCAACCATCAAAATCCTTGACTTGAATCCATCAACAAACACTCCCAATTTTTTTTGCGAAGGGGGTTGCCTACAAGGGGCCCTGATCATCTTTAAGGGGCACTGTTTGGGTACCATGTTTAACGTCCATCAAGTCTTCGGGTAGGAATCCCCAGGTCAGATCTTGGCCTCTTGCTTTACTTAAATGAATCAAGAAACACTCCCAAAACAGTCCTGCAAAGGGGGTTGCCCACAAGGGGCCCTGATCATCTTTAAGGGGCACTGTTTGGGTACCATGTTTAATGTCCATCAAGTCTTCGGGTAGGAATCCAGGTCAGATCTTAGCCTCTTGCTTGTAAAACGGGCTCCAAATAGAAAAGCAGATTCGCTGACCAAACATGGAGCCAAGGCAGGCGAGCTCATCAAGGCCGTCCTGACGGGCAACCTCTTGAATGTTGACGCACATCCACCCTTCCGTACCATGTTGCAGAGCAAGGCATTCTTGGCGGAGTGGCTCGCACACAATACAAGACACGGACCCGACATCATTGCATTTGCAGGAGTCGGTATGGCAGAATCCATGATTGCTTACCGGGGAACCTGGGCATGATCAACATGTCCACGAATTCCGATGCATGAATTTTTCATTTTAGTGATTTTCAATTCCTCAAATCCGTGACGAGTATTTTGCATGTGACCATTCTTGAATCTCAAGAAATATGTGTCTGCGTCCGCAGCCAATTCGGTTTACAAACCATCCAGCCATTTTGCGATTGTGCATGTCATATCGTGTTGCCGATATGCCACTCTTCAGCGGCCCCTTCGTCGAAGCTGGCAGTGAAGAGGCGAGCATCCCCTCTCAGAAAATCTCCGGTCCGCAAGACCGTTGAGGAAGATGATGGGAGATCAAGAACGAACAATCCGTACGATCCCATCTCCCGTCAATATGGAGCAGGCTGACTATGAGCGTGATTCCGAAACCGAGGAAGAGGAGAATCCACCAAGTCTACCTCCGCCAAGTCTACCTCTCGAGAAACGACCGAAATCAAAGGCTATGCCCACGCAGCCTTCAGTGCCTCCACTGAAGCTAACACTGAAGGTCAAGGCGCAGCCCAAGAACATAGGATGAGTACCAGCCTTGCTCATTCCAATTCCATGATTGATCCCAATCTTGGTCTGTCCAACCGGCATAGGTAGGCTCTGGCAGTCCAGCAACTTGTGGGGTGGCAGGATGCTCCTCCGACTTCTCTGCAATGGCTGCAACCGTTTTGGATTTTCCCTTGTCATGTCCGCCTTTTAACTTGCCATTGTCATAGGATGGATAACCTTTGTTTCCATCAAAGGATACTGGAATTTCGATTTCCTTTCTTTCCCTTCTTGCCCTCTTTTCCCCCAATATGCCTGGTCGTAGGGATCATAGTCTTCATTGGCCATATTGGCCTTCCCGCCAGAACCGCTTTTCTTGAAGGGTCGGTGACTGCCCTTTTTGTTTCCTGATTTTCATGTTCCTTTCTTCCTTTTGAATCTGAAATTTTCTCGCAATGAACGCATCGTTCTCCTCGGACCCAAAACGTCTCTTCATCATTATTTGACATGAATGCTTCTTGTCCTTCTTCATCCTCAACCCAAAAGCCCTCTTCTCCTTTGTGTTCACCTGTTGCTTCGGTTGCCTCCTTGAGGTTGGATGGATGGATCTTGGATTGAAGTTCTGGTCGTGATGAAAAGGTCGCGGTATTGCGTCTTCAGCATCTCATAGGTGTAATTCTTAAGTGTGATATTTTTCAGAGACATTGCACTTGTCAGCCTTTCTCTCTGCTGGTCTGACAGCTCGCTCTGTCTGGATGATGAAAAAAATGCGCTATGAGATTATCCCCGAAAAGAAATGCGTCCCGTTGTCTTTGCTGCATTGTCTGGATGAATTGTCTGAGGACTACTGGATTGTCCTCTTGGAGTGCAGCAGGAGGCGGGGCTCTGGCACCGGCAGCTTGCTGATGTCGCGCCAGGTTTCTCTGGTTTGCGTCACGCATTGATTGTCGAAATTCCGGAGACTGTGCCGTGTATACGGGCATCAGGTCCATCCAGGCTGCCTTCAATCTCATGCGAAGGATATTGAATTTTGATGTGAATATGAGGAACTCGCTGTTCTGCCTCCTGTGATTGAAGAAACTGAGGATAAAGATACACGTTTGTGGTACCCTTCAAAAAGTACTGCTTCAGCGTGTTCTTGAAATAGTTGACTCCTTCTTCAGGATCTTGCAAACGGTCGTTCAGGAGGACTGCCTTGTACATGTAAGCATCTCCAATGAGTCTGCTCTTGAGGAGAGGCCCTCGCTTGGATGCTTCGATCGCTGTGAAAGTTATCCAATCATCTACGAGTTTTTCACACCTGAACCAGCTGACTTCTCCGTCGCACGATGGCGGCTGCTTGGCGGTCATGATCTACCACAAGTTGAGTCCCACTGCCGGGGGTATCTTATCCCAGAAAGGAACGGATGCCTTGTGGTAGTAGAGGATCGTATATGTGGTCCCTGGATCTATTCCGCAGGAAGTCCCATATGTCAATATGGAGTGTAAGAGAATGGATAGTCCCTGGTGGCTCTGATTACTGTGTTTCACTGCAAGCGGCCTGCAATAAGTGCTTTTATGTAGCTATCACATGAATGGTGCAATTTGTACAAGAAAGGGCCTTGAGCCAAACGGTTGCATGGAGATCAAGGTTTAAATCAACCACAGGGGGGCCCACAGTAAACAAGGTCCAACATGATTTTTCTCGATGTGGTCCATTTGCTAGTCAAGGTTCCGAAAGGTTAAGCTTTTATGATCCTTTGACCAGCTGAGAAGTTCTAATCTCCTGTAGGACGACCTGTTTAAGGTCCCGTCAAATGTTCAGCTAAAGGGCGCCCGATGGAATTGCTATAGTTGAAGAATTGGCGAGTTGTACCTTGATTTGTGCCCGTTTGCAAGTTTTGCTTGGCCAGGTCTTGCGGTTGGAGGCGGGGGCCAAGTGACGCAGTTGAATGATTCGTTTGGCAAACGTTGCGCCTCCAGCCCCCCCGTTGATTCCTTAGCTACCTGGGCTTACGAAGCGCAAGTGCGATCGGCAAACATTGCGGTACATGATCGGTGATCGAGGCGCATCCTGGCAAGCAGTCCTTGTGTTCCCAGCCTTTGCTTGCGAGGTGCCCATGTTCCCAAACCTTTCCCCACCTTTCCGAGTGCTGTTCAGGCAGAATCTGCAGGGGCGCGGCGCTTGCTGCCACTTCTCGCAGACTCGCCCTCAGCACGGGCCTCAGGCAAAAAAAATATGTTGATGCCCATGTTTGTTAACGCAAATCGACGCATTGCAACATCAACTGAGATTTACATGTGCTAAACTGAACACATGTTTGTAGACGAAAAGAGGTGCTGATGATGAATGTGTCGACCATTCTAGTCTGCAGATATGTCGGACGTGCATGTCGACCAACTCAGTCTGCAGACATGTCGGGCATTTATGTTGACCAATGTTCTGCAGATGTGTCCCACATCTATGTTTGGTCAACGGAAGACACGTGTGTAGACTAAAGCGGCGGTAATGCTGAGGGTGTCGACCAAGACAGTCTAGAAACGAGTCCAGCATGTACATTTATCCCGCGGAAGATACGTTGTGTATTCCAAAAACGGTGGCGCTGCTAGTGTCGACCAAATTAGTCTACGAGCAGATGATAAGCTTAAGGGCGCAGGTGAGAGAGTAGAGAAGTTAGAGTCAGTCTAGAGACCAGGTAGAGGTTAGAGAAGTTGGGTAGCGGTAGTTTCAGACATCTACGTTTAGTCGACGAAGGGTGTCGACTAAGTCAGTCTACAGATGTTTTCGACATCTACGTTTAGTTAGCATGGCCGTGATGCTCCGCGTGTTGATTAATTTGGCCTACGAGCAGTACTGAAGTTAGACGTTAGAGATGAGAAGTTAGAGCAGCTGTTAGTTGGGTGCTTTCGCAAAGGGCTTTGCGGATTCTATCCGCCTTCTTAGAGGTCCTCCCAAGTTCTTCTTGACAGTGTTCGGGCCTTCCAAATTCCGCCATTTGGCAAACCGCTCGGCGTTCAGAATCCGCAGCTCTTCCCATAGTCTTCCTCTCTTGCAGCTTGCGAGAGGGTCGATGTTTTCTTCCTTAAGTCGACGAAGTACTTGCCTTTGTAAAAAAAATCGCATGAGAACAATTTCATTTGTCCACCAAGACTTTGGAGGCTTGTTTGGCAGCCTTCGTTTTGGTTTGGGAGACAATAATGAATGAAAATGCCAACCCGCTGCTTCTTCAACATCGTCAAAGGAAGTAATCAGAAGTGAGGCTTGGGTGCATGACACCGACAAAGCCAACCCACCACTTGCAAAGGAACTTTCTTTTGAGTTCAGCAAGAATGGTGTTTTGGGGTCGTTTCTTTTGCAGCTTGCAGACACAATTTGCTGAAGCTCTCAGGCTGCAAGCCGCTTGCGCCTCCGCGTGGAACTGGCAGGACCGCAATGTTTGTGCTGCGTCTGATTTGGGTATGTTTTGTCGAGGGTGCCCGTTTCGGGGTTGTTGGGGCTCCCTCTCGGAGGCACACGTCCAATTGCTGAAACATAGATCTCGCAGCGCAAAAGCACTGTTTGTTGGACACTGCTTGACAGTGCGACCAGCGCCGTGCTAGGATGCACGCGGAACGCGACATGAAAATGGCCGAAGGGGGCGAGAAGTACTCATCGTTCATGCTAGAAAATTATAATGACTCCTGTGTCAATATGTTGTTATTGATCGATGGTATATCCTTCGGGTTGGGTGTGTACAGGTGTTGCGCAAGGACAATGAATGATTATAATGCGTGTTTAGGCTTTGAGCAATGAATGGATATATAGAATGAATATACGCATGTGTAATTGAACTAGTAGGAGTATGATTGATTCAAATAAATGGACAATCAAAGTGTGTGGCCATATGTATGTGTGGGTATGCTGCTAGTGCTGCACCGCAAAGTATTGTGGGAGGGGCATGCCTCTGGAAAAATGCACCCGTGGTTTTTTTGGAACACGCAGGCATGCACTTATGTATTTGTACGTGTGTCTTTGTGTGTTGCTTGTTGTGCTACGCAGGCAACTTTGTATTGCTATGCTGTTTTGATCCTACGTTTGATTACTGCAATGATTGGAAGATGAAACAAATACTGATTCTACATAATGATCTGTTGATGTACTTTGGTGTTGCGTAAATACTGCGAGGAAGCTACCAAATGTCATTTGACTTAAGTAGCGAACCTCTTACCCGGATCGCCCATGAGTTAACTCGGACATGACGAGAGGTGCCATTGCTTTGGGAAAAACTGTTGGACTCAGACAATCTCAGACATGCCCCGTAGCTGTTCCAGGGAAGCCACTGACTTACCATTTGTCGCATGCACACCTGCAATGCAGGCTCGCTTCCAATGCCTGCTTGGAGAAATATGATTCAAATCTTTAATCACCGACATTTGCACCTAGGCCTTACAGCTTACATGATGAGGTATGCGAACATCATCTTGTATAGCTGTGAAGGCAGCATCGTTCTTGCTTAGAATCGAATCGACAGGTACAGCCAAGATAGAAGCCAAGCAGTCTTTGAGGAACACATCAATCACAGCATGGAATTGCATTGCGTTTTTGCAGGCGTTGCTGTTTGGCTCACAGCCAGCCTGCGGCGTTGGCCCCATGTTGCCAAGCAGAAGCCTCTCATTTCTCGCCCTGCCAGTTGCTCAGCTGTTGGGTCCCTCAATGGCCCTGTGCTCAGGAAAATTCCAGGTACCAGGGAGGCACCCTCAGCCTTTGATACGGGCCTTACAAGAACCCAGGAACTAAACAAGAGGCTCGTAAGCAGGGTACCTCTCTGGGGGGTACCTTGACATGCCCCAGTTTAACCTTTTCCTCCACTTTGCCCCGCGTGGGCCGCCAATGTCACCTTCCAGGACGGGGAAACCTGTCGTTACTGCCTGCCTGAAAGCGCAGTTCTGCGGAGCTTGCGCAGTTCCAACGCGATCTCTGAGTCCGAGATGTCTCTCCCAGTGGCAAAATCATGGTTTCGTTCGCTGTGTTTTTCCCCCGGGTCAGTTCCCCCGGTTGTAGGCTTGAAGCAGTGAACGGGATTCGAACAACAAAAATGAAAGACCAGTTGCGGGCTCTGCTGAGGTCTGGCCGCGTCAAGCGCAAACTCCTGGAACAAGTGCTGGGCTTACTCATATGGGCGACCAGTCTGAGCCTGGAACTAAGAGCATGGCTTGCTCCCCTTTACTCCGACCGCCCTTTGGATGCATGATCTCAGTGCGTCCACGTCTGTTGCCCGCTTTTCGATCTGTGCTCAGCCCCAAAGCTGTGCTCATTTTGACAGTGCAAGGCATCTTCATGCCAGTAGGCTCCAAAGTTCCAGAGTTTCAAGGGGCCCAAATCCGCAGCTCGTCAGACTTGCCTCAAGCCATCCAGAGCCACAAAGCTGTCTGGGTGCGCATAGCAGCTCCTTCCGCAGAGCACACTCGCATCTCCAAGACCAGCAAAGCCAGCTTGGAATGGTTGCTGCACTGTTTCCACATGGATCTCGCATGTCCGCTTCGAGGCAAACCGATACTTGCATGCAAAGCGGCTGCAGACGCCTGCGCCGAAGGAAACACCGTGCGTGCGGAGGCGGGCTGAGTGCCGCGAGTGCGGCAGCACGTCGGTCTGCGAGCATGGGCGGCGGCGGCACCGGTGCCGCGACTGCGGCGGCTCGTCCGTCTGCGGACACGGGCGGAGGCGGGCTGAGTGCCGCGAGTGCGGCGGCACGTCGGTCTGCGAGCATGGGCGACTGCGACGTCAGTGCCGCGACTGCGGCGGGTCGTCCTTCTGCGGACACGGGCGGAGGCGGGCTGAGCGCCGCGGCTGCACCAGTTTTGTATGTCAAATTGAGGGCTGTTCTCGGCAAGATCTCCCACTCGCCGGAGCGCCGAGCTTGCTGCGACACATGCAAACGATGCACGGCGACAACCCGCGCGCAGTGACCAAGAGTAAGGAGCTTGAGGTGCACCAAGCACTCCGCGACGCGCAGATCGTCTTCGAGTACCAGCACTACCTGCCCTTCCGCGGCTGCGGGTTGGAGTCGGAGACGGCGCACGCCTTCACGGACTTTGCCCTGCCAACCCCGTGGGGCTACGTCCTGCTGGAGGTTGACGAGGAGCAGCACAAGGCCTACGACCCCAGCTGCGACGTGCGCCGGGACTTCGACACGGCCGCCAGCGTGGCGCTCGGCAGCGGTCACAAGCTGCTGGTACTGCGCTACAACCCGGACGCCTTCAAGATTGCCGGCATGACGCGGCGGACCAGCAAGAAGGAGCGCCACGCGCAGCTGATTCGCCTGCTGGGCGAGCTGCTGGCGCGCGAGCCGGAGGCACCGTTCACTCGCCTCTTTCTCTTCTACGATCGGGCCGCGGAGAACAGCACGCTGCCCTGCGTGGCGGAGCACTGGTCCGAGCCCGTGCGCGCCGCGTCCCGCTGCGCCTAGAGTCCCCAAATTCGAAGACGGGAAGCCGGCGGCGAGACTGGGAGAGATGCTGGATTTACAGCATCGCTCCCAGAGTTTTCAGGGAAACGTCTAAAACTAAAGGCCGACCGCATGCATCTGAAATACATGGGAAGCAAGTCGTGGCTGGCTCCGCACCTGGACCGGCTGCTGGGCGACGTCAGGTGCTGCACTCACCCTTCTTCGGTTCCGGAAAGCTGGAGTACTACCTTGCCCGGCGGCGCCCGGGCCTGGAGGTGCGCCGACACGTTCGAGCCCGTCGTGAACCTGCACCGCTGCTACTTGAGGCGAGACCCGGTCTCCCTGGCGCGCCTGGTGGGGCGCGACGTGGCTACTTCAGGCGCCTCCTGCCGGGCGCGCTGAGAGGCCCTGCCGGGCGCAGGGCGGCCTGCGCGCACGCCCTGCTGCGCAACAGCTTCTCGGGAAAGCGGGGCTCCTTCGCAAGGCAGCAGCAGCCAATGCCCCCGAGCTGCGTGCGTCGGCTGCAGCAGCCACCGTCCAACGTGACCGTGCGGCAGCAGGACGCGCTGGCCTACCTACGAGCGCTGCCCCGCCCAGCACCCCAGCAATGCATCTACGCCGACCCTCCCTACATCTTTCCCGGCCGCACCATGAATTACTATGGCACGAAAACAGGCCACGACCTGGCCTTCCACTCGGAACTGCGAGACGCAGTCTTTGCGAGCGGCCTGCCCTTCGTCGTGAGCGTCAACGACGTGCCGGAGGCCCGAGAGCTCTACAGCGGGGCCGACTCCATCACGAGCCGGCAAGAACGGTTCCAAGCCCGAGCTGCTGGTGCTGCACCGGGGCAATCCTGTTGCCAGCGCAGGATTGACGGGGGCAATCCTGTTGCCAGCGCAGAGCGCAGGATTGACGGGGGCAATCCTGTGCCCAGCGCAGGATTGACGGGGGCAACCCTGTGCCCAGCGCAGGATTGACGGCAGGGCAATGAAGGTGAAAAAACACTCTGTCAGTGATGCGGCGAGAACCGCATAGCTGACAGAGAAAAAAAGCTCACATTTGACACACGTTTTGGGCAAAATCGGAAGCTTGGAGCGAAGTCGGAATTCCGACCTCGGTGGGAGAGCGGGAAGAATTCCGACCTCGGGTGGCGCGGGCTCGGCAGGCTGGAGGCTTCGATGCCAGGCAGGAACGTGGCGAGTGGCACACTCCCGGAGTGCCAAGCCGTGACCATATGACCGTATGATCCGTATGATCCGTATGACTCGGCAGGCTGGCGTCAAGGCTTCGATGCCAGGCAAGAACGTGGCGCGGCTTGGCAGGCTGGCGTGGAGGCTTCGATGCCAGGCAGGAACGTGGCGCGGCTCGGCAGGCTGGCGTGGAGGCTTCGACGCCAGGCAGGAACGTGGCGCGGCTCGGCAGGCTGGCGTCGAGGCTTCATTGTTGAGGCAATATTGAAGCAATATTGAATCGATATTGAATCGATATTGAATCAATATTGAGTCAATATTGGGTCAACAATGGATCAACATTGACAAGGCCAAGCTCTCTCTTTAGAGGGAGTTTCCCAAACGGATTCTATTCCACCTGGTAGGCTCCTGACACTCGTCCGTCCAGGAAACGACCTCGTCCTGCGAAGGATTCGACATCTAAAATGCTGCGTGCAGGCGTGTGGCTGCAACATAACGACCCCTAGATATGCGCCGCAATTTGCCTCCAGGTTGCATTTCAAGCAAGGTCAAGCTTTGCCAAAGGAAGCCCCTTTTCCCTTTTTTTCGGGACCCCTTTTTTGGGGACCCTTTTTTTTTCTCTTTTTTTTCTTTTTTCTTAGCCCTGCAAAGGTTGGCTTGCTTGAAATGCAACCTGGAGGCAAATTGCGGCGCATATCTGGGGGTCGTTATGTTGCAGCCACACGCCTGCACGCAGCATTTTAGATGTCGAATCCTTCGCAGGACGAGGTCGTTTCCTGGACGGACGAGTGTCAGGAGCCTACCAGGTGGAATAGAATCCGTTTGGGAAACTCCCTCTAAAGAGAGAGCATTGGTTGGGTTACCTCCCTTCACACGGTTTGCGAGAGGTATGAGGCAGGTGTCAGGGCCCTGAGGACTCAAATCAGGAACGTGCAGACAGGCGGGGGTTCGGTCGGAGGTGCTGAGCATGTCCAATCCCTCGTTAGACGGGAGCTCATCTACTACCGAGATCAGGTTGATCAGTGCACCCGCAGGCTTGCGACAGTGCAACAAAACATTAGGGTGCTGAACGAGATGAACAACGGCACCCAGGAGCGGATCGGAGCGCTTGAAGGGACGGTTGAAGCGGCCGTTGCTGGGCTCGTGAATAACGAGAGTCGGGGAGCTCAGGAGGCCGGTTTCGTCGCTTTCGTTGGGCAACTGCGTCTCAGACACCAAACCCAGGAGACCGCGCAAATCGGGCCGCTGATGCATCAGGCGACAGGAATCGGGCCATCACAGGACCCAAGGGAGATCAGCTCGGGGCGTTACCCGTCTGCCGAACCATCGAATGATGATCGGTCAGGTCGTCGTCCTATGTCTCCGGATGATCGATCGGACAGTCGTGATATGTCCCCAGGTTATGTGGCAGGTCGCCGTCGTGTTTCTCCCGATAGGGAAAGAACCATTCGCAGGGACATAAGCCGAAGCAGGGATGATGACTCGACGCGTGATCGATCCGTTTCCCCACCTAGGCAACCCAGGAATGTGCCGCAGAATCGTCAGAGGACAGGGAGTTCCCAGACTCCTCCAGGGATCCCGATCGAGGCCGATGCAGGGGATCGAACCCGCGTTAGCGGTGGAGGTCGCCTGAGCCGAATCGCCCGCCGAGGGATGCCCGAACCGATAGGAATCGAACTGCAGGTCCTCAGGTGGTGAGATTGGCAAGTCTAGGGCTTCGGGTGGACAAGGCCGGGTTACTGGCCCTCCACCGAATGCCGCCGCACCTGGACCCGGAAGCGGACCGGGCAGATCTGTGCTAAGGACGATCCAAGGGATAGGAGGCATCCTAACGCTCGGTATGACTGTGCCACGTGTGAGCGCCGATACCATGTATGGGTGACACCATAGGAGATGGCCCAGCAATGCTTCGATTGTCAGCTCCTGGTGATGAGGTGTTGCATCTGCCGGAGGAATGGGCAGCAGGCATCCATGTACATCTGTCACGATTGCAACAGGAACATTTGCGATTCGCACACCTTTTCCGGATATGATGGGAATGAGCGCTGTGCACGATGTAACACACAACATGAACGTTCTAGGCACGGGGGCGGAGGAGATGGCGGTGGAGGAGGACCGTCAGGATCGGGCGGAGGTAGCGGGCCGGGGCCTTCTCAACCTCCGAGCCCGCCAGGGCCGCAAGGTGGACAGGGACATCCCGGACCCTCCAGCGGTGGCCATGGGAGTGGGAATGTGCAACCCGGGGTTACCCTGGAGGTGGCATGCCTCACTTTTCGGGTGCAGCTGTTGATGCATAATGGTGCTCCCCACAGTGCAGCTAGCTTCTACGGACTCGGGTATGGTGGTGGCATTAATCCCCAAAGTGCTGGGAATGGCGTTAGCCAAGCCCACAAAAACGTCGGATACCCCTCGAGCGTTGGAGGTGGGAGCAATCCTGGAGGCCTCACATCCTCACAACTCTGGTGGTGGCAGGCAAGGAAATGGTGGTTTGCTTCCCGACTCCAATAGGGGTGACAACGGGGGGAACAGATGCACGAAGTGCAACCGCGAGGTTTCTGCAGACCAGCCGCTTGTCCCGTTGCGGCATGATGGCTTGCGACGCATGCTGTCCGCTACCTCGGATGTGCCAGCAATGTAGGCATGTGACATGCACCCCGTTAGGGGCGATGCTGTCCAATGTTGCTAGTGAAAAGCCGCACGACAAGTGCGAGAAGATCACGCTGCCGCCTGAGCCCACCCCTGATAAGCTTAGGGAGTGGATTTCCGAGGTGAAGGAAAGGGTCAGGAATGCTTTCAGTTATGACTCAGACTACGCGTTAGCGTGGATCTCTGAGACTGAGCGGGTTGGGCCATGCAGGTATCCAGTTCTGGATTCGCGGTTCACGACTGCCATCAGGGATTGCGTCAAGACGAAGGCCGTTAGGGATAAGATGCACCGTCTGACCGCACATGATGCCACCGCAGGGGATTCGCGGAAGGCAGATCTTGAAGCTGCTACTCGACCATCTGCAGACTGGGGTTGAGGACGACCAAACCTTCAAGATAGCCGAGCTGACAGGCTTGAAATGTCGGCAATCTGGTCACTCAGATGATGAGGCCCGGTTTAGGAGATATCTTAATGACTGGGATGAGCTCATTGCTGGGATCAAGAAGAAGCTCGATGACGTTGTCTTGCTTGCCGTGTTCATTGAAAACGTGAGGCGCTTGCGCTGCATGAGGCCTGACATGGAACGATGGGATCGTGATGAGTCCGTTAGGACTTTCTCATGGATCTATAAGGCATGCTATGACTGCGTTGAAAGGTGGCAGAAGAGGCAGAACGCGTTAATGACCTATCGGACCTTCCATGAACAGCGTAGCCGATCCAACACCCAATCGCGGGAACGGGAAAGGAACCCTGGCGCACCTGGTGTTGTGAGAAGGTACAGGTCACTTGACAGGAAGGAATCCAGCCCTGCTCGGTCCGTTAGGTCCGCCAGGGAGAGCAAGCCGAAGTCCAGGTCACCTGGGAGGGAGAGTCAGCGTGGCCGAAGATCGACATCTACCTGCCGATAGGACTTGTTGGGAGTTTGCGAATACCGGCAAGTGCAAGTATGGGCGTGACTGCAGGTTTGATCACGACAAGAGCGCAAGGTCCATCGCTGCCCCTTCTACCCCGAAACCTGGAGCTAAGCCCGTTAGGGACAAGCCCATGTATCTGGGGTATTGCTATGACTGGATGTACGCCAAGTGCACGAATACAAACTGCAAGTACGAACATCGAAACCCGCCTCCAGGGACGAAGCCATTGCAGTCTCGTGCGCCAGCAGGTCCGGTTACGGAAGAGGATGATGCCCCCAGGTCGCAAACGCCGAGTCCTCCCGATAGGGAAGAGAGGCGTCTCGACAGCCCCGCTCCTGGATTGACGGATTTTTAGGTGGGGCGGGCCGTTACCCTGAGGCTAACTGTGTTGTTGTGGCTTGTCCAGTGTTCTGGGCTGCTGCCCCAGCGACCGGTGAGCCAAATCCGGGTTGCCTTCCGTCTTGCGTTAGCAGGTGGGAGAAGGCTGCGAAGGGAGCTCTGTTCTTTTCGGGAACAACTGGCGGAGGTCGGATGGGATCAAGTCGTATGGAGAGGACCACTGACGCTGTGAGTGGAGAGGTGATTGAAGACGTGGGCATTGACCCCGCTGAACGCAGGTCGCTTCTGTTCAGGAGAACCCCTCGACCCGTGTTCGGATACTGTGAGGACCCCGAACATGCTTAGCTACTTTCAAGGTAGTCCCGTTAGGGACCCAATGAAGATTCAGGTGCCTGAGTATCCGGACGTGTTTGTTGTTTCGGTTGAGAACGACAACAAGGGACGGGTGGTCAATCGATGTCGGGAAGCTGGTTACAGCCATCCCAACGCCATCAAATTCCCTTCCCGCAAGAAACTTGCCAGGGAGACGCAGAGTGCCCTGATCAGGGCGGCGGCTGTGCATGCACAGGTTCTGCTAGACGATGACGAAGACATCGAGCTGGATACAGGCGACATCAGAGGACACAGGGTGGTCCGTAAGCCAAAGTACACCCGCAAGGTCGCTGCTCCCGTTGGATACAATGAGGTGGCTGGTTGATACGGGTTGTCCCATGGACCTTGTTGGCCTGGGCGATCTGAAGGGGCCCGATAGGGCACTCATCGCCACTGCAAATGGCGCGACTCGCACTGTGGGGCGCGTTGATGCTGAGGTGGCTGATCTGGATGAGGTTATTGAGGCTCATGTACTCGAATCAACTCCCTCAATCATTTCCGTGGGTAAGCGATGCATGGACATGGGGTACTCGTTTGTATGGAAGGCTGGGTGCAAGCCAATCCTTTGTACCTCCCACCAGGGGAATGTCAGTTTGTCTCTCCTGTAGGTGACGGGCTGGAGGCAATCCCTGCCATGCCTGCTCCAGGCGTGACGTGTGGCGAAGCTGATGTTCCCAAAGTGCCGAAGCTTGAATCGGAAGCGCCAGTGAGGAGTTATCCTCGAGATAAATGGCGAACTGAACGATCAGGTCACATTGTTCGTGAACATCAGGTTTCGCGGAGGGCACGCTTCATGCCTACCGATGATGATTGTCCCGTTAGGGTAAATCAACTTGATAACTACCGGAAGACCGTCATACACCGGGATGGGGTTACCCATGAGGTGTTGGTTGACGCTCTATGGGAGTTATCTGAGAGGGGTCAGCATGCGTTAGCATCTGATGTCTCATGGACCGGTGAAACGTGGTTTCAGGTCAAATGCGAGTCTGTAGCTCTTCCTGGTGAGGCGAGCAATGGGTTGGGAGCCGGCGTTAGCCGTGATCCGCCCGTACCTGAACCAGGAGAAGGGGATGAAGGGGAAGTGGTGGAAATCAACTTTCTTTCAGGCTTGCGGACAGAGGCTGAATGGCGCGCAGACGCCAAGACGCTTCGCCACATGCTCACCCACTTGCCCAAGAACCCATACTGCACGCACTGTCAACGTGCAAAGATGGAGAACGTCAAAGTTCGACGCAAAGGGGGAGCTGCAGCGCATGAGGCCAAGGAGTTTGGCGACCTCATGACCGCCGACACAATGGTGCTGCGCGGGCTCAAGGACCGTGGTTTCCATGGCGAGGCAGACGCAATAGTGTTCTTTGACCTCGCGACGGACTACTTGGACGTTATTCCCGTCCAAACCCGGTCACGCGCCAACACTAGAGAGGCATTCCGCAGGTTTGCAGGGGGGCAAACCCTGAAGCTGGTTTACAGCGACCAGTTGAAGGAGGCTTCAATGCAATTGGTGCCACACACCGCCTGTCAACACCTGGAATGCCCAAAACGAATGGCTTGATCGAGAACAAGGTCAAACTTGTTCTTCATGGGGCACGAGTGCTCTTGCGTCAAGCTGGATTTGAACCTCAATGGTGGCCATTTGCCGTTAGGCACTTTGCTATGGCCAGGAACATTGAAAACCGAGGCTCGGGTCCACCATGGGTACGCCGTCATGGAGATGGAAACTTCAGCGGAGTTATCTTGCCGTTTGGATGTCTGATCGACTTCTACCCCATCGCTCCCAAAGTTCGCAGGGATAGAAAGGGGGGGGTTCAAAACGGCATTCGTCACGCAACAAAGACGGATAAGGAAGATGAAGATGACGGCAGGGACCATTGGATCATCAATGAAAACGAGGGAGTTATCACTCGTGTTCATGTTGAGGTGCGAACACAACTCTTCATCCCGATAGGGGAAGATTGTCCTGTGAGAATCAAGGATCTTGGCCAAAGACGTAGCTCTGTCATCAACTACTAAGACCAGCCGCAGGAGTTACAGACAAGATATAGAGGTTACACAGATTTAACGGAACTTGCATCTACTTATAACTAACTTCGCAACAGATACAAACAGTTATCCGCAGGTAGTAAGTTCGCAAAAAAAAGGAAAAAGTTAGAAAAACTTAGAAAAACTTATAAAAACTTATAAAAGTTACAAAAAGTTACGAAAAGTTATCGGAGAGCAAAAATCACACGTTGTGGTCAGCACAGAATTGCAGAAAACAAGCAGTGCCTAGATACGAAAGCGGTCGAAAAAGAGTGAAATCTTTCAAGGATCCGTCAATGAACGCTGTCAAAACTCTCTAGCCGCTCAAGACCCTCCACGCTGTCGAAACTCTCCGAAACTCTCCAGCCGCACATTTTTTCAAGACAGCCATCGTCGAGTCCGTCAAACCAACACGAGCAAGTTGCCATCCACCTCTCTCCAATAGGCAGGGCAAAGCCATTTACAGGAGTTTAGCTGACGCCACGCCTTACAGCTTGTGGGCTCAAAAGAAAGCACGCCGGGCATCTCTTGAACCACGCGTCGAAAAACCGCATCTAGACATTCAATCACTTCGCCTCGGCGACGAAATGCTTCAAGCATGACGCATTCAGACGCCAGCAGCAGCGGCTGCCCCGTGCGCAAACTCATGCGCGGAAGCTTCAGCTCTGAATCAGAAGCAAAGTGCGGCTCCCAGAGCCCAAGGGCGCGCATCTCTTTGGCTTGGACACAAGTCAAGGCAGTCAAAATCTGGGCTGACACATTTTCGGCGGGCCCCGCCTGTAACTCAATCTTTGCTTTGATCAATCGATGCTTCCGCTCATGCACAAATGCATCGGCCAGTTGGCTGTGCTGTAGCCATTGCAAGCCGAGATGAAGTGCATAATGATGCTTCGGCCGCAATTCGGGTTCATGAAGATCTTTGCATTCGCGAAGGAATTCGCCGACAACACGGTTGTATTCCGCAACGAGGCTTTCTCCGACTTGATCGGGCCCCACGATGAACCTCACAAGCTCTCAAAACTTTCAGCAATATGACAAACTCTAACATTGCTCAAAGACGACCTAGTGGCTGACAGCGCTCCATCAAGGAAACTATATGAAATATAAAAGGCAGCCAAGCAACTTCAGCCGCCTGGCGATGCTGGCGCAGTTGCAAAGAAGTGAGAAGCATCGAAACTCCACGGCCTCAGCGTGGCCTGCCGGGGGCGGGACCATGAACATCGCCCAAAAGTGCAACAAAGGCACTATAGCGACTTGCGTGCTCGCGTTGGCTTTCCAGCCGCCATCGTTGAAGAACTCTGGCTGAAGCGAGCGACGTATCTGGGAAGATGTCAGCTTTTGCCGCCCCTGATTTTTTCCATTCAAATCTAGGAGACTGTCAATCACCGCGTTCCTTTCCCAACCTAGCCTGCGCAAAGAATTCAAAAGCCACATTGTGTGCAAGCTGAAAAGTCCGTGAACCCAAAACACATGCATCGGATCGTAGCAGAATATGCTTGGTGGCGCAATTGATCTATGCACCTTGTCACACAGCAAGCCATTCGGAATCGCGCTCCAGCCCAAGCTCGTCTCCATTTCGGATAGTCGCGAGCGAGACACACGTAGTGATTGTTCTTGCAATAGGTCAACGACTTCAAATACATCTTCGTCTGTCACAAACTGGCATTCGTGCAGCTGCGCTGATAAAGATTGTAAGCCCGCTGCGTGGACTGCGTTGAGATCGCCGGCAGCACGTCCGTGAACGTTCGCGCAGCGAAAGCAAACTTTGCGCCCGGCCGAACCCTTGCAAGCCAGCGCCGCTTTCAGCGCAGGCTCGTCCGCGAAAACCATGGTCAGCCGTAAAGAAACAAAGAGCGACTCAGATCCTACCTTGAGGAGTTGCCCAAGGCGCCACTTGTGCGCCGTCTTGACCAAAGCGCAAAAACAAGTGGTGAGGCCGCCTTGTATCAGATCCTTGTCAACGGTGCGAAGTAGTGCCAGCGCCCACCATGCAGACTCCGAGGAAGACTGCTGCCACACGCCGCTTGTAGACGCGTAAAAAGCATAAGCTTTTTTCTGATTACATGGCTGAAGCGGGTTTCCAGGTGTCACTTCATCCAAATACAGGTAAAGGGATTGCTGTCCGCTGCCAATAGACAAAACGTGACGGCCGAAGGCTGCGCAGGTGCTGATCAAGTGCTGCCAAAGAGCAAGTAAATTGATCACAGGAAATGAGAGGGTTGTCCCGTCGACACCAGGCACGTGAATGTCTTCCATGGTAGTCTCGCGAAAGGACGACTTGCGCCGACGCAAAGTAGAATCCGAGCAGCCTTCTCCCGCAATTCGTCGGGACTCCGATGGGCCTGCGCTACGGCTTTCCAAAAGCCGAGTCCAGTCGTCTGCTTCAGCTTCATGTTTTCGTTTCGACATCGCTGATATTTATTTACGCTTTCTTGAGCTCGCAAATGCAGGTCAAACAACAATCCTGCCCGCTCAGATGCATCCACTCAAAGGGTGAAGCTCTCAAATGCCCTCAAGTACGCTCAAAGGGTGAAGCTCTCACATGCCTAGGTTTAAGTTCTCAAGTGCGCTCAAAGGGTGAAGCTCTCACATGCCTAGGTTTAAGCTCTCAAATGCGGTCAAAGGTTTAAGCTCTCAAATGCCTGTCAAATGCTTAAGCTCTAAATACGCTCAAAGGTGAAGCTCTCAAAAATTGTCAAAGGCTTAAACTCTCCACAAAGCTCAAAGGGTGAAGCTCTCAATGCCTGTCAAATGTGTAAACTCTCAAGTACGCTCAAAAACTCTCACATGTTTTAAACTCTCAAGTACGCTCAAAGGGTGAAGCTCTCAATGCTTGTCAAATGTTAAACTCTCAAGTACGCTCAAAGGGTGAAGCTCTCAATGCCTGTCAAATGCTTAAACTCTCAAGTACGCTCGCAGGGTGAAGCTCTCAAAAAAAACTCTCATCGTTCGATTTAGTAATCAGTCCTCCGCCTTCTTGCGCTTGCGCCTCTCGGCAGCGGCCTTCTCCTGCACGCAGCGAGAATAAATAGAGTAAAGATGCTGCATACACGAATGGCCTCACTGCCTGCAAGCTGCAAGGAGTGCAGCTGGGCGAGGCCATGCATGTCTCTGTCCTGAGAAATGCATGGGCAACATGGTCAAGCTGGAAGCAGACAAGCTCTGAGACGAGCGCGGCGAGGGCGCCTTCTGAAGACCGGGCCTCGCAGGCAATTGGACAGGTCATGTCACAGCCTCCGGCACGCGAGCCTGCGCAGCGACGACTTCGGAGAGCTCGCGCAGCTCACCCGCAACGCGGGCTTCCTGGCGTTGCGCAAGCCAATCAAACTCTTAATTGAACATGTTGACTTGCCTCATCCATAAAAGAGATGAGCTCACAGGCCTCCAGGCGACACACGACTCTCAAGTTTAACTCACAAACTATGAAGCAAAGAAGTCTCAAGCTTGCAATGACAGACAACCATCAAGTTTGCAATGCGGAAACTCCCAAACTTTGAAGGTCAAAAACTCTCAAGCTTGCAATGTGGAAACTCCCAAACTGTGAAGCGAAAAAACTTCCAAACTCTGAAGCAAACAACTCTCAAGTTTGCAACGTGGAAAGCAAAATGCTCTCAAATTTGCAATGTGGAAACTCCCAAACTGTGAAGCAAAAAACCCCTCTATATCGACAATGTGGAAGCTCACAAACTGTGGAGAAAAAGACCCTCAAGCTTGCAATGTGGAAACTCTCAATCTCTCAATCAGAAAACCATCAAGCTTGCAATGTGGAAACTCCCAAACCGTGAAGCAAACAACTCTCAAGCTTGCAATGTGGAAACTCCCAAACTGTGAAGCAAACAACTCTCAAGTTTGCAAGGTGGAAAGTCCCAAACTCTGAAGCAAACAACTCTCAAGTTTGCAGTGTGGAAACTCCCAAACTGTGAAACAACAAACTCTCCAGTTTGCAACGTGGAAAGTGAAGCAAAACGCTCTCAAATTTGCAATGTGCTCCCAAACTCTGAAGCAAACAACTCTCATGTTTGCTAGGTGGAGTTTCCTAGTTTGCAATGTGGAAACTCCCAAACTCTCAATCAAACAACTCTCAAGTTTGCAAGAAGCAAACAACTCTCAAGCTTGCAATGCGGAAACTTTCAATCCCTTAATCTAAAAAAACCCAAAAAAAAAAAAAAAAAAAATCTAAAAAAAAAAAAAAAGAAAAAAAAAAAAATAAAAAAAAAAAAAAAAAAAAAAAAAAAAAAAACAAATAAAAAAAAGAAAAAAAAAAAAAAAAAAAAAAAATAACAAAAAAAAAAAAACAAAAAAAAAAAAAAATAAAAAAAAAGAAAAAAAAATAAAAAAAAAAAAAAAAAAAAAATAAAAAAAAAAAAAAAAAATCTAAAAAAAAAAAAAAAAAAAAAAAAAAAAAAAAAAAAAAAAAAACCCTCAAGCTTGTGATGTGGAAACTCTCAATCTCTCAATCAAAAAAAAGCCTCACGCTTGCAACACGGGGACTCCCAAACTCTGAAGCAAAAAAACTCTCAATCTTGGAAAGCGCTGTCCACCACGCCTGCGCTCGCAGCTGGAGTTCCTGCAGCACAGAAGCAGACTTCAGACAAGTGTGAATGTGCAATAATCGCCTTGGATTCGTCCGAGCGGGCAGCCTCCTCTACCAAGAGCTCCATCTGCAAGGCCTTGAAAAAAAAACATTTGTATGACTCGAAACACAGGCGATCCTGACTGGCCTTGGCCTCCTCCAGCTGCGCCTGTCCAAACTTGGAGTCTAATCATTGTAAGTTATATAAGCAGCGCCTGCGCATGGAAGTCATCCAGCTCTTCCTTGTGGCGCTTCTCCTGCGAGGCTTGCCAAGCAAACGCTGCCAAGGCAATCTATTACCTACCATTGCCTCGCCCATCAGCCAAGCCATATTCTTCGCCTAGTGAACAAAACCAACATCACGCACCGTGAGACCAAATCATGTTCGCCTCCAGCTGGAGGCGCTCCGCTGTCTCCACCTCACAAAAGAAACACGTTGTGAGAAGCGATGCATATTGCTTGAAACTCTCAAAACTCGCAAACCTCTCAATATTCCTTGAAACTCTCAAAACTCTCAAACCTTTCAATATTGCTTTAAACTCTCCAAACTCTCAAACCTGTCAATATTGCTTTAAACTCTCCAAACTCTCAAACCTGTCAATATTGCTTGAAACTCTCAAAACTGTCAAAACTGTCAAAACTCTCAAAACCTTGCCTCGGACCGAAGCTCTGAGGCTTGCAGCTCCACCTGCGGTTCAAGCAAAATTCAAAAATGTGATTTCAAAGCGGATGGCCTTGGCCTGGAGCGCTCGCTCACGAACCCCCATCTCCTGGAGCGCAGCCTGCAACTCCACCACCAGGCTCTCCTGACAATATACAAAGCAAGGCCCTTCTATGCAATTGACGAACCACGCTCCTGGGCCAAGGCGGCCTGGTCTGGCTGGGAGGCAGCGGCGTGGACCAGGGGCTTGTCGCGACCCACATTCAGGCCCGCACCACATGCTGCTACCCGAAAGGATGCAGCATCTGGTGCGGCCCGAAAGTAGGCCCTGGCCCACCCGCCGCCCTCCCAGTTCTGCTCCTGGATCCCCACAAAACCCAGCCGCCCGCAAAGGCTTCCACCTCTGGCCAGGTTTGTGGGGATCCACGACGGCCCAGCCACACAGAGTGTGGCGTCACCGTCACCGACATCGCTACCGACGCGAAGCCGAGGCGTGCTCCTGCTTGTGCTGCTGCTACTGCTGCTACTGCTGCTACTGCTGCTACTGCTGCTACTGCTGCTACTGCTGCTAATGCATGCTCCTGCTGCCGCATGCTCCTGCTGCCGCATGCTGCTGCTACTGCTGCTACTTCTACGTGTTCTGCTGAAGCTAGTGCATAGCATGCTCCCTAGTCACAGCGAACTACCCGGCTGGTACGAAGCGGGCGCGGCTGATATGACAAAACAACGACTCCAAACACGAAACTCCGGCCAACCAAATGTTTGCAGGAAACTAGCCACTTGAGAGTTTTGAGGGTTCGAGAGTTTAGTTGGTTGCGAGATTTTATTGGCCCTAGACTCAGACTCATATTATATCCAGCTTTTTTCTGAATTTATTCAGATTTTTTTATGAACTCAGTAAAAGGAAACAAATACTGGGCAAGCCTCAAATTCAGAGTTTTTCTGAATTTATTCAGAATTTTCTGAATTTATTCAGAATTTTTCTGAACTCAGCAAAAGGAAACAAGTACTGGGCAAGCCTCAAATTCAGAATTTTTCTGAATTTATTCAGAATTTTTCTGAACTCAGTGAAAGGAAACAAGTACTGGGCAAGCCTCAAATTCAGATTTTTCTGAATTTATTCAGAATTTTCTGAATTTAATCGGAATTTTTCTGAACTCAGTAAAAGGAAACAAGTACTGGGCAAGCCTCAAATTCAGAATTTTTCTGAATTTATTCAGAATTTTCTGAATTTATTAGGACTGTAGACAAGCCAGTATTTCATAACGAATGGATTCCCCTCAAACCCTTCTGGCCAAAACTCTCTATCTCTCAAATCTCAATCCCTGTAGCTCTCAAATGAGTTGTGCACGTCAAGCTCTCACCACTCTCGATGTCATGCAAATGTTTCTGCTGGAGTTTGGTGTGTTTGAGAGTTTCTGAATTTGAATCTTGAACAACTTTCTTGCTTGCAGATTCACTGACGCTCGAATCACACACCATGCAAATGTGTCTTGAGAGTTTGCAGAGTTTTAAGAATTTACGAACTTGACTGAATCGACGATGCGCGCGGCTCAGATCTGAATTTCGCTCTTAGGGTATCCCTTCCGGCAAGGCTATGGATCGTACAATTCCGTTGTCTGATGGGACGGTGGATGGGTATAGCCCTCAGTGGCAGAGGCTGATATGGATCAAGATCATCGAGATGGAGAATGCCCTTCGAACAGCTGATAGCAAAATCAAGAAGTTGGAGAAAAAGGTGAAGGTGTTGGTCTACAAGCTGAAAAAGAAGAAGAGGCGTTTGAGAGGTGCTAGGCTTGCGCTAGTATGAGCCAGCTTCGATCCAAAAATACTGCATGTGCTTACTTAGTTTCCTTGCTGATTTGAGAGCTTAGTTGCTTACTTGAGAGTTTCGTTGTTGATTTGAGAGTTTAGTTGCTGACTTGAGAGTTTATAGAGAGTTTGTGAACCTCTCAAGTTTTGTGGCATTGACTGACTCTCAATCCAGCCCTCAAACAAACTCTCAATCAAACTCTCAAACCGACTCTCAAAAAACAACTCTCAATGTTCTCCATGAGAAGGCGAGCCACTTCTTTCAACACAATGCGTTCCGAAATCAGGCTGCTCTCACACCTGGCTGCTGTCACCCACGCCCGAGCTGGCCTCCAGAATCATCGACTCGACACTCGACGGGTTTCAAAACAAAAGAGCGCCGTCTCCAAGGCCAAACATCACCACAGAGCTGGCCTCCAGAATCATCAACACTCAAAGTGTATCAAAACCGAGCGACGCGGTAGAATCCGGGACAGAACAAAGAAAAAAAGAAGCGCTCGTCCGACCGACTGAATATTTTATTATTTTTCTATAGAAAGCAATTTATTCAGCTCAAACCAATTCGCGCCATGACCTCCGAGCTGACTGGCCGCATCTGGGGCCGCCTGGGCCTCAGCGCCGTCCGGGCGGTGCCTCTCAAAGCCGCGCGCTCCTAGCGCCGAGGCCGCTGTGACAGAACTGCGCCCGCGCGGGGGCACCTTCTCCAAGGCCAGGACTCACCACAGAACTGGCCTCGTTGATCATCAATGCTCAGAGGGCTTCAAAACGAAAAAAAAAAAAAAAGCGCCTCCAAGGCCAGAAATCACCACATAGCCGGCCAGGCCCCAATTCACCACATAGCCGGCCTCCAGAACAATCAATACTCAAGGTGATTCAAAACACAGGCGCACCTACTCCAAGGCCCCAATCCACCACATAGCCAGCCTCCAGAACAATCAATACTCAAGGTGTTTCAAAACACAGGCGCACCTACCAAGGCCCCAATCCACCACATAGCCGGCCTCCACAACAATCAATACTCAAGGCGTTTCAAAACAAAGGCGCACCTACTCCAAGGCCGCGCGGGCCGCCCTCATCTTCGTGCACGCGACCTCCAAGCGGTCCTGCGATCAGCATCTGTCTGAGCCAGATCTCAAGTCTCAAACTCTCAGCAAATACTCTCAAGGAAACTCTCCACAAACATCCCTGCAACTCTCAAGGAAACTCTCCACAAACATCCCTGCAACTCTCAAGGAAACTCTCCACAAACATCCCTGCTCTCAAGGAAACTCTCCACAAACATCCCTGCAACTCTCAAGGAAACTCTCTAAAACATCCTTGCAACTCTCAAGGAGACTCTCCACAAACATCCCTACTCTCCAAAAACATCCCTGCAACTCTCAAGGAAAACTCTCCAAAAACATCCTTGCATCCTTGCAACTCTCAAGGAAACTCTCCACAAACATCCTGGCAACTCTCAAGGAAACTCTCCACAAACATCCTTGCAACTCTCAAGGAAACTCTCCACAAACATCCTTGCAACTCTCAAGGAAACTCTCCACAAACATCCCTGCAACTCTCCAGGAAACTCTCCACAAACATCCCTGCAACTCTCCAGGAAACTCTCCACAAACATCCCTGCAACTCTCATCTCAAGGAAACTCTCCACAAACATCCTTGCGTCATACCCTGAAACGTGCTCAACATGTGCAAACAATGCAGTTGTTTTTTCAAATCTTCGGTCAAGATATGATATCACTCGGCTTTGCGTCAGAGAGACCTGTGGCCAATGTCAAAAGTGAACTCTCAAATCTCAAAACTTCCAACACGGCCTGACAACAAGAGGCCCAATCCCTCAAGCCGAAACAAGCAGCTACCTATTCGATCGAGGCTTCAGCCCTCTCACCAATGCCAGCGGCACCATCGTTGAGCTCCTCCGGAACTGTCTCCGGAATCACGTCGTCGGCGGAATCCTTCGGCGCCGGCTTGGACTTCGACTTCGCCTTCTTCTGGTTCAGCGCGCGGGCAGCCTTGACCTTCGCCAAGACATCGTCCAATGCCTGCAGGGATGTCTCTCCCTCATGGATCAGCTTGCTGGTGGTCGCGACATACTCTTCCGTGTGCTGGATTGAGATCACTGCGCATTCAAGGCTCTGCAAGCCCGCTTGGGCGTTCGTCAGCGCATCCGTGATCTCCGCGCGGTCGGGGATCGGCAGGAGCTGCCGGAGCTTCTGGCCTGCAGCCATCGCCTTCGACATCTGCCTCACCAGGCTTGCGCCTTCCTTCTCAATCTTCTTAGCAGCAGCGGTCCAGCTCACGTCAACTTGATCCGAAGAGCTTCCAATGCCGGACCTCTCGGTTACCGTGATCGCATCTGTGCGCTCGGTGGCCAGCTCCTAAAAAAAAAGCAAGCACCGTCCAAAACTCTTCAAATATATGAAGCCTCCTCTCAAACAAGAAAAGCTCACAAAGCTCTCAAACATTCATCAAAGCTTTGCCTCTCAAGAAAACTCTCAACAGTCCTCACGCCCGCGAACGTACTTGTACTGCTTTATCCCACGACAGGCCCATTCCAGGTTCTCGTGGTCGCGCTCTTCCAGCGTCTTCAGCAGGGCGTCCACCAACTCTTTCTCCTCCGGCTTCTCCAAGCTCAGGCTCTGCTCGTTGGCGATCTGCTTCTTAGTCAGCCACTCCTTGGTGCTCAGGTCAGTTTCCTTTTCGGAGACAACGCTCTGCTTTGTGACTTCTCCACTCCACCGAAGCTTTGGATCCTTCAGGAACTTCGCCAAGCACTCCCTCTTCTCGTCCGGGTTGGCGCTCTTCCAGTGGCTGTCCAGCTTGGCGACCTCCGCGTCGCCCTGGCTTTTCCTGTACTGGATCGCTGCTCGAAATTTTTTCAGCACCGCAG
Organism: Effrenium voratum; assembly: GCA_963377175.1. Lineage (NCBI taxonomy): Eukaryota > Dinophyceae > Suessiales > Symbiodiniaceae > Effrenium > Effrenium voratum. The sequence goes on from CAUJNA010003228.1 coordinate 1,363,864, forward strand.
CGTCCATGGCCTGCTCGTTGCGCGCCCTGCGCTTAGCGAGCGGCGCATGCATCTTCTCCTCGGGCTCGCCTCCTGCGGCGCTTGGGCTCGGCTCCGTCGCGGGCGGCTCAAGGTCAAGTGCAGCAGCTTTCTTCTCCTCCAAGTCTTCGCCGGCCTTCCTCAAGGGCGAAGCAACGCTCTTGGCGGCCGACTTCTTCTTGGCCTTGGGTTTCGGCTGCGACTTCTCCTTGGGAGAAGGAGAAGGCTTATTCGACTTTCTTGGCATCGCAAGGCTATCCGGTGCGTCGTGCAAGGCCAAGTGCTAAGCGCAGGCTCTTGAGACACGCAGTAAGGAATCCATATGACACGCAAAGGCTTCTATTAAGACGAACCATGATGCATTGCTCCAAGCTCTCAAAACGATTCTTTTCAACTTGTTTCATGCGCCCCAGATACAGCTTCCACGAATTGAACGACAAAGCAGTGCCCTGAGCACTTCACTGCAGAAAGTGTTTATAGAACACAGTCTGGAAAAGTAAGAAATTTAATTCTCCAACAAAAATCCACGGGTCTTCCAACAGCTTGCTGTACATCCCGGCCGTCCACGGCATTTGCCACATCCTCCTGCGTAGCGGGCTTGCAGTTCCCGGGGCAGAGCATTTCTCCTGCAGCGGGTGAGCTGCTTTGCTTTCGCTTTGGCTTTGGCCTTGGGAGCATTCTTTGCTTTCGGGGTAGGCTTCGCTTTCGGGGTAGGCTGTGC
>CAUJNA010003228.1:1364702-1394702 GCA_963377175.1 Effrenium voratum
TGCACCATCATTTTGCCGCGTTGAGGGAATTCTTAGCCCTGCTGCCAGAAGACGCGCTCATTATATTTGGTGCGGGCTCGCCATGTCAGGACAACACCAAGATCGGAAGGGGTTGTGGCAAGCTTGGCATTACAGGCACTCGAAGTGTTCACTACCACGTTGTCTACATTGTCATGTATGCGCTCCAGGAAATGGGTTTGGCTCATAGGGTTGTACCTATGCTTGAAAATGCAGGCAGTATGGCCAACTGCTTCAAACAATATATCCAGGACACGTGTGGGGTGCCTTCGTCGTGCATTCATCGCATGAATACTGCCGAATGGTCAGCAGTATCTAAGAATCGTTACTTTTTTGTCAGTAACTCCTCCTATATCGTGCCCTCGCGGCAAACCGACCCTTGGCAACAAGGATGGATGCTGCCTAAACCTAGGCACAAGCCGGTTTCGCCACCTATGCCCCCCTGGCTGCGAACGAGAGGGATCATTGGGCACATAAGATTCACAACTAGTGCCTATCACCCCAGACACCTCCTATACAAGATTGACTACTTTGGCACTGTTGCTGACTTTCATGAAAAATGCGGCGAACAAGGCTGGCCTGACCTCCCTTGGGCTGACTTTCTGCCTGCCACCGCTGTCCGAGCCTTACAGCAAATCATTCAGTGGGGGGCACCCATTGCACAGCTCCCGAACAAAGAGCAGGAAGCAGCAGCCGCTATCTTGGCCGAATACTTCGACAATCCGAGCCTAAACTTCCCCTTTCGACTCCCATCCCTCGAAGAAAAGGTTGTTGATGCTGAACTCACCAGTTTTGGTGAAGATGCTATGCGTGACGTCAACATCCCCGATCGTCTCATGCACGATCTTATTGGAAATTACTTCAAGCCCAGCGCAGTTGTCACTGCTCTCGGCGGCAAACATTACTTGCGTAAGCTCAAGTGCGGAGAAGTCGAACCGCAGACATGGAAGCCATGCACTCCCTCCGTCCTACTTGTTGAGTACGCTACCATCCGACAGCAAGTACTTAAAGACCTCGATAAGACCCTACAAGGCTTTGCAATTTTGGGGGTGAAAACTACTGGCATCTCTTCGGGCCTGCCGTATCAGCGGCCCAAGCTAACCAACGCAGCGCCTGCTCCGCCAGCGCTCTTCACAGCACCCGCGACAGCACCGTCAGAGCCACGATCAATCCTTGATTATCTCTCTCGCGAACAGCCTATTATGAGCGTCATTCGGCGCTCGCCTGCGGTTGAATATACTCTCAGGTCCTTGTCCTCGGGTGAAGAGCCCCTCTTCCCGAAGCTTGAGTTGCTTGGCCTCCTTGACATGCTCGGCACTTGTGACCCTGACATGCCCAATTTAGCGGGAATGCTTTTATGGCTTCGACAGTACGCTCCTGTGTACTCTTCATTGGTGACTGCGGAGATCGAGTGGCTGTGCACACTGTCGGTTGTCAGCCCCCCGGTTGCTGGACTGCCATCATCACATTCTCACCAGGGCGACTCATTCGAGTGTATTGGTCACACTTTGCCACTACGCCCAGAGGCGGTTTTCTCAAGGTACTCAGTGACAATTGTTTCTCTCCGAGTGCTCGCTTGCAGGTGCCGCCATTGATTCAGTCTGCCACTGCCGAAATTGAAAAAGGCATCATTCTGAGAACAACACTCGTTGATGACCACTCTCTCCCGGTCTTTAGTGAGTTCGGCTATGTCCACAAGGGAGCTATCACGTGGCAATGTATTGATCACCCTACACCTTACGAAGGACTCATTGCCATAGGACGTGCTGTTGGAGGGCCCGCCCGCCCCCCTTCCAAGCATAGCTATCAACCTCGACCTGGCTCGGATCTGCCATGTCAAATTGCGGCCCTCATTGCGCACGCGTGTGCTGATACTGTCGTCCTTAATGCTCTCCCCACCGACAATGGTTGGGTGCCGACCACATGGTACACCTTCCTCCCTGAAGTCTCTGTCCCGGCCACCCATGATCGCACTTCTGTGATCTTTCTCTTTGTGCGGGACAGAGAGTGCTTTGCTCTCGTGTGCAAGCTTGTCCCCTCTATTGCCTTTTTAGGCCATGACCTTGGGGCCGTGCCGAGAGTTCTCCTTAACCACAATGACTGGGGATGAAGGTACTTTCGAGGTCCGATGGCTCCCTCACTCCTCCAAAGTCATTCCTCTGCACAATCTTACATCAGCCATGAGGCTTGCATGGAATACGTTGCATGCCGGCCAACTCCAATCAAGGTCCTTCTTCCGTGTCCGCAGTCTCGCCTGCTTTTGCTATCTCTGTGAATTACCTGTGGATTTCACATTTGATGAATTTCGGACTGCGTATCCGGGAGTTGACCTCTTTACTTATGACCCCGATCTATGGGCAGGGCTGGGAGCGCATGCTATCCAACGGCGGCTTGCCGTATACACACAGGCTTGCCCCCCTAATCTCCACGTCTGCACATGGAATGTTACTAGCCTTGCCGCGCTGCAAAATCACCATGATAAGCTCGCGCACATTCAGGTTGGCCGTGTTAAAGGCTTTGTGTTGCTCCAGGAAACTAATTGGACACCTGCTCAACCGGCCACCTTAACCACTGTCCACCCACACATTAATATTGCTGCCAGCAATCTTCCGCCTGACCAGACAGGCAGTGGTGGCGTGTGCATCCTCCCCCCCCTAGGGTGGACTCAGATCGAGCATACTGAAATTATCCCGGGATTTCTGCAGGACGCACTCCACGAAAAGTATGGAGCTCAAGTCCGTGTCATCAACGTCTACGTCCATCCCGCTCGGACTAAGGAAGTTGGTGCGCGATTAATCTCACACCTCGCCCATCTTTCCGACTCGTGTGTTGTCCTCGGAGGAGACTTCAACCAACTTTCCAACACTCCAATGTGGGCAGACCTGGTCGCTCACTTCTCGTGTGTATCGCCCAAACTTACTACCTATTTGAGCGGTGGTATCGGATCCGCGCTTGATCGCCTCCTGCTCAGACACCCCATGGTGGACAATGACAGTGCTCGGGTCACATACCATGTACGCTGGCCGGTTACCCGTCCGAGCCAGCATGGAGCGCTGTGGGGTACACTTAAGGTCGCCTCTAGCATTTCTCCCTCCCCGGGGGACTCAGTTATGCAGGTCGTACCTACAGAGTGTCTTATCCATAGAGGGGGAGGTGCCGCGCCCGATGAGCAGTATTCCAAACTGGTACGCAGGGTCCATGCTGCTGATGACCTCTGTGAATTCAAGGTTGCTGTATGGACCTGGTGGCGTGAGCAGCCCCTTCCACGACAATCGCTGCCTGCCCACTGCCTGATTCGGAAAGCCTTGAAAAGTACTCAAGGCGGCAACGTACATGTCCCTTTCGCCACTATGCAAAGTCTCTGCGAAATGATGTCGCTTCCTGTGGGTCTCTCCTCCTTGCGCATCAATGATCAGGCCTATTTGGTGCCTCGCCTAGTTGCCGAAGCCATTCTTAACACTTACGAAGCCGGTCGAGCACTAGCAAGTGCGCATCCAGGGATCATTCACGACACTAATCGAATTGCCGCGACACCAGGTCAAGCCCGTGTTTGGGACAGATGCAGAGTCGCTGCGCCGCGCGTTGCCCGGACCAGTGGCCTTGTACTGGACAAAGCTGGTCGGCAATGTAGGACCACTGAGGCTGTCGATGAAGCCATGCGAGCCACGCGCGCTCTTTGGCAAGACGAGCCTGTAGTATGGGATGCACAGTGGGAGGAGTTGCTTTCGCAATATTCACCACCACCCTTTGCCAAATGTACCCTGCCTGTTGATGATGACCTCTTACGTGCTGTGGTACGCTCTCCCGACAGTGCCCCTGGCCTTGACGGGCTGCCTTACGCGGCCTACCGGGCGGCGCCTAATGCCGCATCCCGTGTGCTTACGCACCGTCTACATGACTATGTCGGCCTTCAAGCACCGGCTCCGGTACAGGCCTTAGTCTTCATTCCCAAAGCCGATGCTGGGTCGTACGCGGCCGCTGATCGCATCATTGACCAAGCTGTGTATGTGCAAATGTACTCAGCCCTTCGAGGTTCCCTTCATCCTAGTCAGACTCTTGTCAATATTTTTAAGGAACCCCGGGAAATTTCCTGGATATGCAGACCTACCTCGGCGATCGCACACGGCCATACTTTGTGCTGCTGTCTGACTTAGCCAAAGCTTTCGAACGAGTCAATCCGCATTGGGTCCTTCGTATCCTTCAGATCCTCAATGCACCTGTTTGGGTGCTGCAGTATGCTACGTACGTCCTCTTTGGCCGTTCGGTGCGCCATCGTATTGGACGCTTTATCGCCCACCCATCCCAGTACATCAAGGAGTTGACATGGGACGTGCGGTCTCAGTTCTGCTATTTTGTGTCGCCATGGACCCCATATACGTCGTTCTGAACGCTATCCCTGGCTCAGTGTCAAGGCTACATGGACGACAACGCTACTTGTGGTGCAGATGGCGGTGGCTCTCGGAAGCACAACGAGCATTCACATTGGCCACCACGGCAGGTTTTCAGGTCCTTGGACATCACTGTATTGGGGCTTGGTCTGCGGAGAGTGCGGGTACTACTCAGCCTCTCCCAGACCAGACCCTAATCAAGCAAGGGGGGCCATCCTTCTCACAGGCGCTAGGCTCTATGCCAGTAGGGGCAGATGTCATCTTGGGGTGCGCCACTCGCCGTGCCCATCTTGCCAGCGCGGATGTTGCCGACTTCCTTGATGGTCAGGACAGGCTCCGAGACATTTGGGCACACCTCCTAGACGTTGAATGCGCCTGCAAATGCAAAACGCATCTACTAGGTTCTAGCAATGCCACCAGCCATGACATCAGTGTCGCTGACGCTGCCCCTTGGGGGGCCCGCGTTCTTGCTTCTGGTGCTACCATGCTGGGCCTGCCCCTACACGGACACGGTCAAGACCTTGGCCCCCCTCGTGTCGCAGCAGCCTTTGCTGCTAAGGCACACGCCACTTGCACAGACAGACTGCGCGTTTTTAGGCACCTACATTTATCCGTACGGGAACGCGGTATGTTTTGTGCCTTCTACCTGCAGTCCACGTACTTATATGCGTACAGTGTGCATTGGCCATCTGCGAAGGAATTGACTAACCACCGCCGTCTCCTTGCCCGTGCGCTTTATCCTTCGCGTGCATGGATTGACATGAACGCCTTGCCTGAAGTACTGCGCTATTTGCGCATTGCGCCTGTGCTTGCTCCAGATTGCTTGGTACTCAAGGCAGTTATCGGGCTGGCCAGTCGGTTGTTGGCTCCAAACCTCCTGAGTTGGGAATCCGCGTTGGCGGTTCTCCCCCAGCAGGCTCTGGGACGTGTGCTTAGCAGGCTGTTCTACGCCTTCCCGCGCATTCGTGAAGTCTGGAATTCATGTCCTGGAAGCGGACAGCCGGCCGCGGCTATGAAGACCCATCTCGCCAAATATATTGGTCTGATTGAGGAAGAGCGTGCTATTGCCTTCCTAACTCGCCGTATGGCCACCGCCGCCTGGAAGGACATTTCTTTCTTAATTCTCCTTCATGCATTGCCACATAAGACTGTTGCGCCTACTGTTCGGCAGGCTGTCCTCAAGTGGGCTTTTGACGAGGAAAGCGACACTAGGTTCCTCATTAGGCGCCATTGGACAAGGCAGTCGGTGTGTGCCTGTGGGTGTGGTGCTGACAGCAAACTCTTTCCTTGTGGCTTTTTCGCGGGTGCCCTCTCACAGGCACATCTAAACCTGGAAATTGAGTGGATGCGACATGTACCCATAGAGGCTGCTGCCCTTGGGGTCCATACTAGCTCATTGCCTTCGCTGCCCGTCATGTTGCCTTCACCGCCTGCGCTTCGACATGACGGGCACCTTGATTCCGCTACCACGCTGCTCCGGCAATCGGCCCCTTGGTTGCAACGTGCCTGTGTCCTATGTGGCCATGGTGATAACAGTGTTCAGCCGTTCAGCTCAAGCCTTCAAGTGGCGACGGTGACAACTGCCGACGCGCTTGAATAGCCATGGTGCGGCCTTCTTGGCCTTGTGCTCAGCTGCATGATATCTGGCGTATTTTGGATCGGGACACGCCCTTGCCTTTTGCACTTGAGAAGCAGGTTTGCAGTCTTTGCCATGTTCGGGATGTACGCTCATCTGACTTTGGACCACGCCCTGTATTGGTTCAGGCCCACGATTTGGCTCCTCATGTCACTTTTGATAAGTGCATGGCCTTCCATGCCTCAGCACTTCGATATGAAGGTGGCGCCCTACAAGACTTTTGGAGTGGTACACTGGTTTTGCCTACAACTTTCTTGGACTCTAAGGTGCATTGCCCTTTTGAGGCTTCAGTCTGGAACTGCAGTATCGATCGCTCGAGTGACCCGCAGGTGTTGCATGTACATCCATCAGGAGGCCTTTGCTATCGCCCGAAGTTTGGAACCCCTGCATGTGCTGTAGACCTGTTTGCTGGATTTGGAGGATGGAGTTTTGGGCTGCTTGGAGTTGCTCCTTTCATGAGCTCTGACTTTCCTTGTTTGAAATTCCATGTCGAACAGGATTTTGCCACTGCAAAGGCGGCCACTCAGAACTTGCCAGCACGGATTTGGACCGATCGAGAGATCAAGCACTACATCACTTCCCAACAGCTTGCAGCCGGGCAACATTGGTTGGTAACAGATGTTGGCAATACCAGTTACATGGGAATTATTTCCACGTATAATGTTCTCGTAACAGCAGCCAGCCCCCCGTGCCAATCATGGTCGGTATCCGGCAGCGGCCTCGGTCTACTTGCGGATACAGGCAAGGCAATGTTGGAATTTTCGAGCTTCCTGGCGCGAGTCCAGCCTGCGATTGTGCTTTTGGAGAACGTGGTAGGGTTGAAGAGTCACCCGCACTTTCGTTTCCTCACAGCATTGTGGCACGAACTTGGATTGCAGCTTATCCATTTGGAAATTTTGCATTCATGCCATGTGATTGCAACCGATCGGCGAAGACTCCTGTGCATCCTCAAGCGTCGGGACCTCTGTATCCCTTTTGATGTCATTCAGCATGCAGCTGCATTGGTCATGCCTCTGCCCAACATGCCTGCCACCATTTCCTCGCTTGGATGCCTGTTGCCGCCGAACTTCCATTGCACCACTTTGGACTTAAGCATCAAGGAACTCATGAGGCTTTCAGATCCGGCCCTACTTCCAGGGAACGTCGGGACGGCGGATGAGACGCTCAAGGCTCGTGACGTACGTTGCACTCAGGAGGTACGAGCCATCATGGCATCTTATCGGAGCAGCATCAGTTTTGAATACAAATTCCTTTGTGAGAAGAAACTGCTGGCCCACATCGTCTCCACAGATGACAATTATAGGCTTTTTGCACCCCTTCGAAGTCGCCTCAATTTTGGGCTACCCTGCATACATCACAGGGGAGGCCTTAAAGCTCCCGGTTGATTTCGACTCATGCTACAAGCTGCTGGGGAATTCTTTTATCCCCTGTCAGTCCGCCTTTGCTTGGATCAAGGCCAGCTGTATCTGGGATTCACTGCAGGAACGGCTGCCCTCTGAATGGAACACGCACCTCATTTGCCATGAACTCAGTGCTCAGATCTTGAGTGTTCAGGATGTCGAAATCTCTGCCAGCACGACGTATATGCAGCATCAGCCTCGCCCTCATTTGCCTGCATCTCTGAACCCTACTGCAGCTTTCAATGCTTTCATTGATGAGTACCTGCAATTTGCAAGCGGACAGTTTCATCTCTGTTTTGAGTCATCTACCTGTCTTGAGGGTGAGCTTACCAAGCTTGGAATCGGGGAGGAAGGATTCAGCCTTTTTGACTTGCCAGTGCATGAAGCTGAAGGTGAGGCCGTGTACTTCCTGTATCCAGGTGGCGTTATTGTGATCAATCGGCAATCCTGCCCGCAGACCGCACAGGCGCTATTGCAATTGGTTCATCAGCATATTTGCTCAGTGCGCACAGCATCAGATGAATGGGAGCTTTGCAGTACATTTGGAGTCAGGCTATTGTACCCACTGGATGCATTGCCTCAGGTTGTTTTGGTTGTGAATCGTACCTGCATGCCGTCTCAGGTTACTCTTGGATGGAAATTCGAGCTTGTTTCAGATGAGATTTGCATCAAAGCCTTGCCGAATCTATGTGACGCCGAAGGGATTGCCTTTCGCCTCGACAGGCTTGGTACTCTTTGCAACACGGTCGGATGGAATATTGAGGTTTTCCAGGATGAGTATGATGTTACGCTGTGCGGTGTCCGCCTTGCACCCAGTGAGAAGCTCTTGTCTATTCACTTTCAAGATCTGCAGGCGTTGATTCAGATTTGGATTGCAGGGCATCATATTGCACCTTGTGTCAGCCAACAGGACAGATTTGACATGCAGGTCATTGTTTGTGGTATTCCTGGATGGATCGCCTCAGACTCCCTTGGAGTTGATTGTGCAGTCAAGGCGCTTAATTTCCATGATGGCCGTCACATGCACCGTGTAGTGAGTTGCATCAAGGAAGACCGGCGATCGTTTGTCATTCAGGCCGCTCCTCCCAGGCCTACCTGTGGTGAGGAATTCATGACTGCGAAATGGAGCGATATCCGGTCTACACTTGCAGCTAGGCCCGAATTGCTTCCCCACACCCCTCTTTGAGGAATTCAATGGAAGTGAATTGAGAGCTTGCCTCAATCTTGCAGACGCCACGCACTGGCTATACGCATTGGATATCAGCGGTGCATTGCAGTTTCTTGAAGGCTTTGGACTCCGGTTGCAGGCGGCATATGGTGCTGATGTCAAACTCCGAATTTGCAGCGCTGGCCATTCTGATCTTCCGATTGCGGGATTTTTCAATACTGCCCTCATGCAGGCGTATTGCAACCACCATGCGCGCGTGTGGATGTCGCAAGGCTTGGGTCCGCGAGTGCAGGTTGTCATCAAGACATTTGCAGGCTGTAGGGTCGCGGTCAAAATCCCTGCCACCGTCGCTGTTGGTGAGATCCGGCGTATTTGGGGACTTGCTTGCCACTGGAGCGGGGTTTACGCCGCCAGCCGTTTCGTTGCCTACGGTAGGAATGTTCTTGATCGTGCATCAATCGGAGACTTGCAATGTGACAATGTGCTTGTGCTGCATATGATTGCACCACATCGGGGTGGCGGCGCGAAGTCTGATCGGGTCGTCTCCCTCAAGAGCGACACCGCCCGCTGGCTACTTAGCCAAGGTATTTCCCTTGCCTCGGTCACTGACATCGTTGACCAATTGCAAAGCAAAGCAGGTAACTTGCAACTTGAGGCATTGCTCGAGGCATCAGACAAAGCAAGGTGGAATAAGTTTTCTGCGCTTTGTGAGAAGGTGAATGTCAGTTTGCCAGACCGTGTGCAATCAGCCCCAGCGCCACGCCATGTGAAAGGACCAGACGCCCTGAATGCTCCTATCGATGTTGCTTCCTTGACCATTGAGCCAGGATTTTTCCAGAACCCAGATGGAGAGCCGACTCAGATCGTTTGCAATATCACACCTAAGGGAACCGGTATTGTGTTGCTGCCGACTAGCCATGCCACACCTTGGCTGCAGACTGAGGGTGCCATTTCACCTGACCCACTCGGTCTATTGACGCCAGCATGTCACCCGGTTTCCACGCAGCGAGCATACGAGAAGATCAACGTCCCGGTCAGAGATGCGAGTGGTAAGCCTATGATTCTGGCAGCCCGACTTTTCCAATTTGGGGAAACTTCGATCGCCACCTCCAGCACTTCGGGCAGGAATATCGACACTGCTAACCAGGTACATCTCACTTTCAGTGTGCATCAGGATGAATGCAAGCCGGACGGTTGGAATGCATTATCTGCTAACCCTGTTCGTGAGGTCAAGCGTATTCTTAGGACCAAGGATGGCAGGGTGCTTTCGGTCGAGTGTGGGGACGTGCGTACTGGAAGGCTGGAGTCAGGGTTGCATCCACCGCAGCAGAGACATTGATTTTTCAGGCCACAGTTGCTGCTACTGATACTATTGCACTTTTGAAGCTCAGTGGAATCAGCCCGGTATATGTCACAGCTCGCGACACCGATGGAACTGCCAAGAAGGACTATCGTGTTGCGTGGACCAATGCCGCGCGATCTGACCTCATCATTCAGCTCGCCAGGTACACTCACTATGGGCTGATCAAAAATAAAACCGGGCATGGTATCAGAGTGCTGCCTGAGGCTTTTGATGACCTCTATAAAGAGATTCATCCTGGAAGAGATGTTCCGGAGCACATGCAGATTCAGGCGCATTACAGAGTTGAGCCAGTTCCTTTGGGCATGTCAATTGAGCGTGTCAAGGAGTGGGCCTTGGGTATTGGATGGCAGGCTAAACCTACTAAGTTCCTCGGGGCTACAGCAGTCATTATTGCAGCAGCTGCCCCGCCGCCGGAAGGCTTTCTGTCAATCAACCAACAACCTGTGCTAGTGACCCCCCTTCGGGATCGTCGTGTACGCCAGGACGATCGAATGTTTGTTGCTGGTAGGCCGTTTGGTAAGGGAGCTTCCGAACCGCAAACTGATGTGCTACAGCTGAACGACCCGTGGGCATCCGCCGCATCCTCTGGTGGCAAGCCACCTCTGCCGCGCACTTCCAGAATTGGTCCAATGGAGCAGCAGCTTCGTGAGCAGGAATCTGAAATCACCCAGCTGAGGGGCAGTGTGCAGGAGCTTGCCAAACCCAAGAGGCATTTGCGTCTAGCACCAGCGCTGTTCTTGCTACGGCGGCGAAAGCTCAGGACAAGCTGAGAGGAGACGTCACTACAGAGGTTGGGTTGCTTCGAAACCATATTGGACATGAGCTTGGCTCCATCCGACAGGAACTGAAAGAAGAGGTTGCCGGAGTTACTGAATTTGTTCGGCATAGCCTTGAGCAGCAGGAGAAACGCACCCAGACCAGTTTCGAGGAGCTCAAGGAGCTCTTGATTCAGAATGCTGTGGCAAATCCCCGTGCTGCAAAGAAAGGCCGGACTCAATCGGCTGAGCGAAAGGACGGAATTAATATGGATGAGTCTTGACTATCTCGTGGGCTCGTCCGGGGTGGGGAAGTCTTGCTCTTCATGCAAGACTGCATTTGGGTTTTTGCTTGGTTACAAGTCGTACTGCAATGTGGCTCCTTGGCTTGTACACTCAGCATCCTTCGGGGTTTTCCATGGTTCAGAGACTGTGCCCGCTTATGGTTTCAGCCGCAGAATCATCGGAGTCAATACGGGTATTCCTGGATACAGCCACATGGTTCTATCCTCCTTGGGGCAGTAAATAGCCTGCGCTTCCGGCAGCTGTGCATCGGCGCCGGTATTTGTGATCTGTGTCCACCCATATGTGTTTCAGATGGCCCGCCTCGCGCTTGGCCTCGACACATTGAGTATGTTGCACGGCAAAATGAGCACTCCTGCGATCTGATTGAGGTACTTTGTACAGACATTCGTTTTGGAGATTTCTTGAATACCTGTGCTTCAGTTTCCCCTTTGTACTGGAGTCTATTGATTGTGCAACCTCTATGTTGCATCTGTTGGCAGATTTCCCTATTGTGTATTCGAGTAGGAGAAGCAAGCCACCCTGGGCCAGAGAATTCTACTGTCCGATTCACCGCACTTAACCCTACTGCTGTTCACAATAAATCTACCAGGTTGGTGGATTGTGGCGATGTCTTATTGCTTGCTGAGACCTCGCATACGACCAAGGCCTGTAGCCTTGAAACTGTTGCTTTTCGCAAACTGCGTTTTAAATCGGTATGGGGTGATGCCGTCCCCTCAATGCATCATACGGCGCATGATGAGTCTCTTCGAGGAATCAGTGGAGGGGTGAGTTTTCACTCTCGATTTCCGGTTCGGCCTACTCGTGACGTTTTTCCAGCAGCTTGGGCGGCGACTACTCGCATTGTTGAAGGTTATGCGCAGCTCCCTTCTTTGGTGGTTCGCGTCTTTTCCATTTACGGGCTTCCACGTGGTGGTTCCACTATGTCAAACAATAAGGCTGAAGCTGCCACTAATTGTCTTTTGCAGATGATTTTACAGCGTTTGCAACTCAATGGCACGCCCACTGTGATTGGGGGCGACCTCAACCGGAAAGTGACGCATTGTGAGGCATGGAAGGAATTTCAGCAGAAGGGCTTTGTTGAATTGCACGACTTTTGGAAAGAAAGCAGAGGAGTCGACTTGCCGCCTACTTGCAAAACTCGTAATGCCACCACAGGTACGCGGCATGACACCTTGCTTATTGACCCGAGATTGGTCCCGCTCTTGACTAATGCCTGTGTACTTACGGAGAAGGCTTTCGACATTCATTACCCGGTTTGTGCTGACTTTCAGTTTCCTAAATGCCAACTGTATCGTTCGGTATGGAAACTGCCGGCATCTATGCATGAGCTTGAGCCGGACCTGCAAATCTTTTCTCGCGTTTATGAGGAGAACCATTCAGAGATTGACGGCGTTGTTGCTGGCCCAAGTCCTGGTCAGAGTATGTTGAGCGTACTATGCATCACACATTGCAGCAACAGCACGAAATTGACCCCATCAGGCACCCACTCAATGGATTGCCCACACGATACCGAGGTAGATGTGTTCCACGATCGGCAGTATACACCCCGGTCACTGCGCCCGTTCGCCATGCCCGATGTGGGGACTATGAGCCGCCTGGTGAGGCGGCCACCATGCTCGAGTGACAAAGGATTCGACAGACTAGGCGTATCAAGTCTTTGCTCGATCTCCTTCGTAAATATGGCGCTCCGTATCAAACTGGTGAACTTGCCGCCCAGCAGTGGAATGCAATTTGGAACTCCACAGGATACCGTGGCTCTTTTATCACTTGGTTGCTCGATTGGCCTGAAATTTGTTTAGTTGGCTTTGACTGCCCAAGTGCAGATCAGCTTCACGATATCTATCAGATTGTGAAGTTTGACGCGGATGCAATCGTTTTGCAGGGTGTTCGCCAGCGCCGCGATGCCAGGAAATACATTCAGTACATCGACGAAAATGAGGCATTTTGCCAGAACCATATCCGTAGGCTTAAGGGTTCGCCGCAGCCACCTTTGCGCTGCATCACTCGTGTGCGTTGCCTTGAAGTGTCCCTGCTTAGAGCCTCCTCAAAGGCATGCCCGCGGTTTCGGTTTACTACCCCTGACCTTTTTCATGACACCCGCACTTTGTACTGTGACTCGCATCCTGTTGTGCCACACTTTGAGCCCAGTGGGGCCTTTTGGATCGACTTTGACTTTAGTGACAGAAACCCACGCCAGGTTAAATTCACACAGCGGGAAGAAATCATCGAGCCGGATCAGCTGCATGATGCATTCTCTCAGTACTGGAGCAGGTTCTGGATGAGAGAAGACTTTGAGGAGCAGTTTGACCCAGCGTCATGGGGCCCTTTCCTTGAGCAACTGCAGACTTTGCCGGCACCTGCCCTTGAATCAGCGCTTCATTGCGACAATATTGAGTATTGGAAGATTGCGTGCAAGAAACTCAAAAATCATTCCAGCAAGGGTGTGTGTGGATGGAGTGCGCCAGACCTCAAAGCCTTGCCTGAGCGTGCCTTAAGCGATCTTGCCACCATCTTTCGTCAGTTTGCCCATCGCCTCCCGAGGCACCTTTTGGTTGCACGTGTTGTATTTTTACTCAAGCCCGGTGGGGCGAGAGATGAATCTGGCACCCGCCCAATTACTATTCTCCCGATGCTGTGGCGCCTTTGGGCCGGGGTAGTTGCGCATGTTAGCCTGCGTGCATGGAGTAAGCTCTCGCTTGTAGGTGTGTATGGGGCTATGCCACATGTTTCGGTGCAGGATGTGACCATGCGTGTCCAGTTGCAAATTGAGCGAGCTTTGAAGAGCAGAGAGCCTGTCTCAGGTTTTTGCATGGACATCCAAAAGTGTTTCAACTGCATCGGCCGGTATCCGTCGCAACTTCTCACGCGCATCTTGGGTATCCCTGACTCTGTGACTGCCTTTTGGGCCAACTGTATGTCTGGTCTCACCCGAGTTTTTCACATTGGTGACACTTTTTCTGAACCTCAGCCAAGTACTTGTGGTATCCGTGAGGGTTGCCCTGTCAGCGTTGTGATTATGGCAGCTTGGGCCTGGGCTGTCTCCGTTCGGCTTTCGCAAATCGGGGTTGAGCCCATCACGTACTACGACGACTGGTCTTGGGTCAGCAGAAACTTTGCACTGCGCCAACCTGCTCTCCAAGCTGTACTTGCCTTTTGCCAGGCGGCCAAGTTGACAGTTAGCCTGAGTAAATGTTGGGCTTGGTCCACTGAATCTAAGGAGCGTGAACGTTGGCAGACCGTTCTCAAAAGGATACTTGGCCGTGACCAACCCGTGCCCGTTAAATTGGATGCGATCGAGCTCGGAATCTTGCATCACTATGCTAAGACCCACCGTCTCCTTAGCTTCACAGATCGTCTCGCTTACGCGGGAGATAGGCTTGCCAGACTCGCTACTGTGCATACCTCGCTGCAAACTCAGGGACACCTTGTTCAGACTGTAATATGGCCTGCTGCTCTTTGGGGCATTGAATTCATCCCGCTTGGCCTCCATCATTTTGAACGTCTTCGGACGAAGCTGACGCGTGCGATACTCGATCAACCTGAATCCCATGCATCTCCGTGGTTGGCTTGCAATGTGTTGGTTGGGAAACTCCAAGATCCTGAGGAATATGCCCACATTCAGGTGCTTAGAAACTTGCGCCGATATCTCGTCACTGCTAGTGTTGACCACTGTAATGCATTGTTTGCAGACCTTGTTTCGCACTCGGGAGACTATCCGCAGATTCACGGCCCGATTGGGGTGGCTAAGCGCACGTTGAAGAGATTGGAGTGGAGTGTTCAACTCAACGGTGACATTGTCACTGACAACCTCATTCGCTTGCATCTTTTGAGCACGCCCTGGCAAAGGCTTAAGTACTTCGTGCACTTGGCTTGGATGAAAGTAGTGACCTCAAATATTGAGCATCGAAAGGAGTGTGCCGATCTACACCCTCTTTCGCGGGTTGGAACTGCATCTGCGTTGGAGCAACTTCCGAGAAGTAGGCAGCGCGCCGCGGCACTGCAAATCACAGGAGGTTACTCCTCCAATATGCGAAAGCATATTTGGCGTGCAGATGAACCCGGTCTCTGTCCGCTGTGTGGTGAGCCTTCTGCATTCAGGCATATCGTGCTACAGTGCCCTTGCCTAGCAGATGTGCATCAGAGTGCCGGCCGCGGTGATATCCAACGTGATGACGCCGATGCTATTTGGCGAATTCCTGTCATGATGCAGCACCCCGACGCACCTGCCTTCACTTTCACTAGTGAGCACCTACGCGAGGCCTCCATCAGTCCAGAAATTGTGCATGAGCTTCGTGCCGCTGAGCATGTCACTTTCTTCGTTGACGGTAGTGGGTTGAGACAAACATCCATTGATGGACGCCTTTCTGGTTGGAGTGTGGTGGCATGTACTGACACTGTTGCGAATGCCCTTTATGCGCTTAGGAGATATCAGACTACTCAGATTGTACCTTCGTGCTTCCGGGTCGTCGCACTTGGTCAAACCACAGGAGCACAAACTGTCGCTCGTGCTGAACTGCAAGCACTTGTGGTTGCACTTGAGGCTGCCCCGACTGCTACTGTGTACACGGATTGCCAGTCCAATGTGTGCTTGTGGGAGTGGGTGCGCAAATATGAACTGCCGCGTGTTGCAATTGCTAAGAGGGCTAATGAAGATCTTGTCGGCCGTCTTGCCGCTGTTGCCACCCAGCCTGGGCAGCAAGTGCTTAAGGTCAGGGCCCATCAGAATCTTGAACAAATCCGCGACCTTGAGCAGCTTTACTACCATCTCGGCAATGACATTGCGGACGAAGCTGCCAAAGCTGCTGTTGGACAGATTGACTCGCAAATAAAGCAAGCTTCTTGCCGCATTGCCAGGGATGAGATTGCAGACAAACAGGAGTTGAGCCAGATACTTGACTACTCTGCGCAGGTTCTGATTGAATATGCCATTCGACTCAAGAAGCTCGAATCCGTAACTTCTGCACGCAACTCCCCTGCTAAAAGGATTCAGGTTTGCCGAAATTGGATGCCAGACCCGGTCAGCTCATTTGTGATTGAATCTGATCCTGCACTTGCTGACTGCTTCATGTGGGGTACGGCATTTTACATTTCCATCACTAAGTGGCTTTCCCTACTTGCGTGGCCAGACCAAAACTTGCCCAGTGACCCAGGCATTTCTCTTTTGGAGCTTTTGGTCAATTGGCTGGTTTGCTCAGGCATGGAGTTCCCGTATGTTGTGCCCAAGGGAAGCGATGCCCCAACCAGCCTTGCTAAAGATGCGTATAGCATCCGCACATCTGCACAGGACATTAGCGTGCTGCTTTTGCCTTTCTCTTGGTGCAAAGCGGTCAATGCATTTGAAAATGCACTCCGCACTCTTCAGAGATGGAGTGAACACCCGCTTATGCCCTGGCCGCTCAAATCCAAGGTGTCAACCTTGACTTGTTTTGGCGCCATGCAAAAGACCTCAGGCTTCAGTAGGCGACCGCGTCTACCAATGCAGTCAGACACCATCGATGCCATTATCAGAGGCTATGCTGGAGGGCGTGAGTTTACTCTCCCACGTGCTTGGATACAAGAACAGGCATTGCCCCGCGTAGTGCGTGTCGACATGAGTGCGGCTGAGCTTGGTGAAGGACCGTACGCACGTTTCTTGCGATGGCAAACATACCGAGGACGTGTTCGAAGGCGAGCGGCCCGGCTAGGGGGATGTAGACACTCTGGGGGACCCAGACTCGGCTTTCTGATATTGGGAGTTCTTTTTATCTTTGGTCTGAATGTGTGGTGCCAATGCATTTTCCTGCCAGAGTTTCCTGATCCTGTCATCATGCGGTATGGGCCTTTGATGCTTCGTGTCTTAGTGAAAACCACCCCGCGCCTGGCAGAGTCAACTTGGCATGGATGTACGGATGATTCAGTGTTTCATTTTGCATACTGGTACTGGCTCACCTGGTGGACATCATGAACGACCTTGCACTACGGTGGGTTATTGTGGCAACTTTCCTGAGGGTGCATCCCGCTTTGGAACGATATGAGCTTTTACATTCTACGTTTCTTTCATTTATTTGGCGCCCACTACCTGTGCCAGGGAGATACATTATCATTGCTGGCGATTGATGATTCTTATGTGCATACTGGTCAGCTTGGTTGAATGCTTCTGAGGGAGCATCTCACTGTATTTCCTTTATACTCTGCCCGAGGGTACATTCCGCTTGTATAGCATGTGCGGTATCCCCAGCATGGCAATGGTCTTTTCTGTGGTAATGTGTCCGAGGGTAAATTCCGCTTGCTCAGATGTGCGGTATCCCCAGCATGACACGTGGATCTCATTTTACCTCATTTCTTTCGCATGTAGGAGCTCGGTTGTACAGTACTGAATCCTTCTCCCCGCAGTAAATAGCCTGTCGGGATGCTCAATTGTGTACCTTGCCCCACTTTGTCGGCTTCTGTTGATTCAGTTTGGCCTGCGTTGGGATTTGCGTTTCCTGTTAATGCTAGTCCTGCGCAATAGTCGCAGGCGCGCTCGAACATTGGACGGTCAGCCTCTGCATTGCGCTGGGGGTTGGCCACAGAAACAAGGGTGGTGATAACATTGTCACAGGCGCGCCTGGATAGGTCGGCCTCTGCTTTGGCTGGGGGTCGGGCCACGAAACAAGGGGGATGATAACAGTGTTCAACACTGGATGTCTTCTTGTGCGTGTCTAGGTGTAGCCGGTTCGCTGCTGCTCGGTTGCTCTTGGCGCTTTTCTCATTGGTTTCCGCAGGCGCACTGGCCCAGAACCCAATCTGCCAGATGCTATGCCTTATATGCCGGAGCCCGCGCCATAATCAGGCAGAGAGGGGGCCTCGTAGCTAAGCACGGCGACCCGCCTGCTCCCTTGATCTTTTGCACATTGCCTGCTTGGTCGCCAGTGCCTTCGAACTGCTGCCCAGCGATGTCAGAATGGGGGTGCGCCCTGCCTGGTTAGTTGGACCCTCCGCACACCGTAGCTGTGTCTGGCTTGATCATGTTCGCTTTGCTGCTGGTGCGCCTCTCCATGCACTCTCACCAAAGATACCACATTTCACCTACCAGGGCGATTCGTCGGCCTTGCCTGGGTCGTGGCTTGCGGTTGTCATGGAACACGGCCGTGAGCGACACCTTCTTCAGGCTTATCACCACGGCACGCCTAACATTACACTCGAAGCAAGGGTGTGCGAGTGCGGGGTGGCCCATATCTACGTATTTGCCGTACAGGTAGTGAGGCCTGGCGATCCCCTTATTTGCGCTTCTCGCGCGTGGAGGTGCTGGTAGCGCACTTTGACGGCAGCTGTCATCGGGCTGACGCGGCTGGAGGTGCTGGGTCATTGTGCGGAAGTTTGCGGGGGATGACTACGAGGTCCTTGCCCAAACGGCCTACCCCCTTCCTGACTGCCCGGACTCCTACCACGCCGAGGGTTTTGCAAGTGCATACGCGGTCCAGGCCCTTGCGAGCCTTTACCCCAATTATCCCGCTGTACAGGAATGTCTCATCATTGGGGATAACTCCTCCATCTTAAGTTATTGGAGGCGCACCGCTCGGGTGCGACGCCCGGCCCTAGTCACAGTCCTGCACCAGGCTCAGCTCATTGCAGCTACGGAGCTTCCCCGGATCTCTTGGCGCTATGTTCCCCGCGAATCCAATAAAGAAGCAGACTTCCTCGCTGGCATTGCTAGTGCTGCCGCGCGAAACGAAGCCACTCGGCCAATTTCCCTCCCTGCCCCGGCAGGTGAGGAATGGCAGTCCACCGCAGCAATCGCTCTCTCTGAACGCTCAAGCTTCTGCCTGGTTGAGTGCCCCACATTCCATGCGCAGGATCTTGCGCACATCCGTGCCCACCACCCTGCATACCGCGCTGTGCTTGAAGCTTATATTGCCTCCGGGGGGGCGTGTGTCGGCTCTAATGCTCAGGGGGTCACGGTCCTCAAGCAGGTCCCATACCGGATCGATGGTGATGATTGTTTAGGTAGGGCCTATCCGATCGTTAAAGGTGCAGCCGCGCTTCCGCGTTTTGTTCGCGCAGCGCTTTTCCACAGCGACCATGTTGAAATTGACATGTGTGGCGCGCGTTACGCTATTTTCCAGCACATGGTTGCGCAGCAAGGCTTGGTTCTGCCTCGCCTAGATGAGTTTCGGGCTTATTTACACGCAGACCTTTCCGCCTCACCAGCTGGCCGGAGCGCTTTACACCTCGTTAAGCTGTTGCCCACTGTTTTACTCAATAGCTCTGTTGAACATGCCACCCAAATGCTTGAGCAAAACAGATTTAACCCCGGCCCTGAGCTGGTTGCCCTGTTACGACGTGTCGCGAATGCTAAGCCGGCCTTTTTACGTGCGTGTACAGACGCTAACCTTCTGCGATCTCACGTAGGGCTACATGATGGCAACCGCATTTACTTCTTGCTTGAGGGCATTGAAGCAGCGTTCATGCGCACACTGGTTCGGGAATTACTCCGTAGGGTCAAGCCTCGGTCGTTGGTTTTTATCCATGACGGCCTGTTGATTTCGCCGGAGCCTTCGACTGTTGACCTTGAGGCTTGCTTGATTGCGGCTTCCCTTGGTCTTCACCTCGTGCCCCCCCCACACTTTCAAGTTAAAATTGAGAAGCTCCAGCATGATCCGCACCCACCACCAGGACCCCTCCCTGGGCGAGCTGAGGTCCAGGCCTTGGTTACCACTGAATCCCGCCCCGCTAAGGCCCGTAAACTTGCCCCCGCTGCACCGACGGGTGAAACCTTGCATAACTTTTGGTCCCGCCGCTCTGGCTCAACAGTGCGTATGTGATAGGTATCAGCCGCTTGGTAGTCCATTGAGGTACTGCCTGCACCTCGGGGCTTGTGCCGCCCAGTGTCGACAACGCTCTGACCATCCTTGTACGTTATACCCCCTATGCAGTGTCGACTGAGTAAGGGCCCAGGAGAAGGGTCGTGGAGTACTGTGCCCTGCCCGGTCTCGCGATCTCTTCCTGCCACCATGCCCCCCATCCCATGCCAATTTCTGCGGCATCGGACTTGCATCGCCCAGGCGTCCTATGCCTTGCCTGGTCTACCCCCTAATCCGACCTACCCAGAGTGCACCTGCCCCGCGCTTCGGGGCATTTCCTTGCGATGCATGAGGCGGGAGCTTCCAAGTGTATTGGGCACTGCCCAATCTCGTGGTTCTCCCTGCCGTCCATCGTGCCAGCGGCACGGCTGCTCGCCTTGTTGCCTGGTGCATTGTTCTGTGCTTCCGCACTTGGCCAACCTGGTCGTGCCGCAATCTGGTAAGACACGCAGATCAGCGCACCCTAAACCCTAACACACCACTTGGTAATCCCGCTGGAATACTGCTCGCGCTCTGCAACACAGAGTGTTTGTGCATCAACCCATAGACCAACATGCCGATGTAAGGTTGCAGATTGGAGGCTCCTCTCTCCCTTCAATGAGCCCTGAGGTCCTTGATGTGCTTTGCTTGGCAAGGCCTTCTGGCCTCTTACCCGCTCGCCTGTTTTATGCTCCTAGGCGTGATACCCCCTCTGGCCCTATGGCGGGTGCTTTTGCTTCTCGATGAATATGCGCCCACCTAAGTTTGAGCCGCCCTCTAATCTGTGACTAATCTCCATGCCTCTAGGCATCATACCTGCACTTGAATGGTCGCTACTCCGCTAGGTACGCTCTTGCGACAGACATGGTGCCTAGTCGGGTTTGCCATGCTCACGTACACTGTGGCAGGGATTCCCCTGTCAGTGGTGCGAACGTGACGCCTACGCAATGGGACAGAATGCCTCTGGTGTATTTGGCACTGCCAGATCTCCTTGGGCTTCTGCTTCCCGCTTGTGCATTTTGCCACGGTGTACCTACGCACTTGTAAAAATGCTTCAGCGCTTGGCTCCCATCCTCACTATCGGTTGGGATCATCGCTGTCCCTGCGGAAATTGCGTAGCATATAGTGCAAACTTGATGGTGCATTGCACGCTCACCCCTTGTCTTGTGTGCAATGCTTGATGGCCAGGCCTGTGACGCCCGTCACACTTGCCTGGCCATAGCAACTCCGCTCGATGTCAGTGAGAGGGTAATTCGTTGCACGGCCTCTTTCTGCCTCTGTGCTCCGGGTGATGCCTGTGCACAATTTAATTTACTGCATGCTCGCCTTTTGCTGGCCCTTGCTTGGCCCTTTTTGCCTTCTTCTTCCGTGTGTTGCTTTGCCAAATTTTTGGAACATTGCGCTCGTTGCTCCAGCCGTGTGGCCACGTGTGGGGGTTGACGATGCGCAAATGTGCCCCCTGCGGTCTGGAGCGCGCATGTTCCCATTTTTAATGTGCTCATGCTTCACAAGCCTAGCTCCTCGGTGTAGTCAGTGTCTTCTGGAACTATGTTCCACGCTCTCCCTTTTAATTGCCGCGTTGGCTCGTCTCTTTCCGTTCTGCTCGGCTGGGGAAAGGTTTTTCGTTTGGTTCCGTGTTGTGTTGCTTCGTGGTCTGCCGCGTTGTGTTTTTGGTCCTTTCCTTTGTTTGGCTCATTTCACCAGCACTTTGGCCCTCTCGGTCTCACCCGTCTCACTTTCGATGATTGTATAGTCGTTCTCGTGACCGATGGCTTAATGCCCCAAGGCGCGCGTGTGACAAAAAAACGTGTAGGTAGCAGACGACCTCGAGTCTCCGGACTTTCGGTCTGGGGCGTGGGCACGCATGCCGCGCCCCGCAAGCACTGCATTTGTATGCAAGGACACGCATTGTCTTACCTTCACCAAAATCGGGGGTCAATGTGCCTCCTGTTCCAGGCGCACCAGTGCCCTGGAAGCAGTGCTACTTTCAGCAATCCCGGCAAAAAAAACTGGGCCGCTTCGGATGAGCTTTGTTCTTTTGGGGTTTCATGTTTGGGTTCAAGCTAGGAGCAGTGCAACATGCCTTAACCCTGATATCCAACACTGAGTTGCCAGCAACACCAATCTACACACTTTGAACGGTTGATGGTCGCAATTTTATTGGACAATGCACCGGGCATTTCAGCAGTCTATGCCGAGTCCGGCACTGGGAAGTCGGTCTGCACGACTCTTGCAGTCATTGAAGTGGCAGGAACGCAGAAGGATGACATGTTTGTGGTGCTGCAGGGCAATCTGTTCGAGAAGCTGGAGCAGTTTTTTGGGAATCAGCAGAGCAACCTTGACTGCAGATATTGCCCCTGCTTTTTTTAGCGCCCTTCGAAAGAAGAACGTCCGACTACATCTAGTTTTCGACAATGTCCTGGACAGCGGAGTTCAAAGTGACTTGATGAAAGATACGGTGAAGGAGCTGGCAAGGGGCGCCACCGAGCACGGACACCAAGTGATCTTTACAGTGCAGGCTGCAGAAGCAGCGGAGTCGGTTGGTTTTTTGAATGGCGCTACCACTCGGATCGCTCGTCAGCAAAACCACTCATATGGAGCCTACAGATGGACCGAAACGGACACCACAAAACTGGTTGAGACTTTGTGCGATGGACAAAAGTCCGACGCAGAGGAACTTCTCAGGGAATCTGCAATACCAGATGAAGTGGGACTTTGGAGACCTCGGGATACCAAACTGTTTATTTCATATCGTTTGAAACCTTCGGCGCAGCGTCAAGCAGGCAGGGCAGCATTCGACTTTATCGCCTTGAATCGAGTTTGGTTCACTGCATTCTTTTTTTTGTGTGTTGCTTGGGTTTAATTCTGCACTATGTTTCTGTGATTTCTGGTTGTGAGGAATGACATGTGATATGCAAGGCACTGCCCTACCGCAACCTGCAGCCATTTGGGCCTGTCAACTTCGCAAGGACTGCAACTTCGACGCAGTGCATTCCGCGGTCAAGGCAAAGCCAAGTGGTTTCTCGGAAGGGGTCTCTGCCAACCCTGAATTTCAAAGTTCAGCTTTGCAGGTTCAAGTGTTTCTTTGCTTCTGTTTCACTACCAGACATTTCAACGGAAGAAATCTGCGTGAAGTGTGCATTGTGAAGTTGGAGGACGGCGAGAAGTTCGAAGTTGCCGGCAACACATTTCAAGTCAAAGGAGTCTTGGCAAATGCAGCGGCCTCAGCTGCGCCACTTTATGAAGGACTTACTTCAGCTTGGTTGTGCCTTTGAAGATGTTCTTTGCGGGGAGGTGGATGAGCTTAAGGAAGCCGTGTGCTCAGAAGCTGGTTGCGTTGGTGTTGAGACCATTGTCATACTCTGATAGCCTGAGGCAATTGAGAAGAAGGAGAAGCTGAGCATCGCAGCGTCCAAAATTGAAATATACGGCCAGAAGAAGAGCTTTGCGTGTCGAAAAAAACAGACATTGGTTTATTTCCTCACCTCACCCTTTTTGCTGTGTCTCAGCTTGACTTTGCAGGACGGGGGCTGGGTGAAAGAAGATGAAGAATCAAAAGCCAATCCAAGTCGAGCACTTGGTTTCGATGCCTTTCGAGCGGGTTTGCCTTCGCACAACTCTCAGGGCAGATAGCTACGGGTTCGTGCTACCGGGAGACACGTCAGATTAGGCGCCTCCCTCAGCAGCGCAGTATTTTGCACTTGTGAAGTTGCAACGAATGCGGGCCAAAGGGGCATTGGTCTCTTGCCGTAGGCCAAGCCACACATTCTTTCACGAACCAGTAAAAACAGGGACAGTCGCTTTGCAGAGTGAGCTTGCTTGACTTGAAGGGTTGAGGTCAATTCTCTCAGGTTTGAACAAGCTGCAGGAATCAAGACAAGCAGGGAATACATGCAACGAATAGAGAATTAACAACACATACTAAGATTGATCAACCATATAGAAAGAAACCTAAAAATATTCAAATATTCAAAAATCAATATAAAATCCGATTGAAAACAAAAACCAAAACATAACACAAATAAATTATATTATAAATATATATTGATTTATAAATAATTATATAAATATAATTGGGCTTTGGTATTACGAAATTCGAAATATATATAAATAATTTTTAGAAACAAATTATATTTACTTTGCATAAATATTAATTAAAGGTAATAATTTTTTATATTGGAATTATTTGATATTAAATATTTTTTAAATTTTTATATATGATTGAATTAAAATAATTAAAACATATATATATATATATAATTGATTATTAAAATTGGTTTTTAATTTTATAATATTAATTATAATGAATTATTAACATTTTTTTTTTTTTTATGTTTTTTTTTTTAAAAAAATATTGAATTAATTATTTTAATTATTATTATATATAAAACATTTTAATATATTATATTTTTGATGAATAATAAAATGAAATTGATTTATATTATGTTTTTTTTTTAAAGTTATAGATAAATATATTTAGATGGATTTTTGGGTATTGTTTTTAGTAAAATATATACTTGAATGTTTAATTTGTTATAGATATTGTGTTTTTGGAAAAATATGTTTAGCAAAAAATATATATGAATTTCGAGTTTAGAATATTTTGAATTTTAAAAGAAATCGGCTAATACCGAATAAAAGGGCTAATGACATTTGTTAATATTTTCGATTTAATATTATTAATGAAACTTTATTATTTATATAAAATTTCGAAAATAATTCTTTAAACATGTTAGGCATTACTAAAAAGAAGATTCTGAAAAAATTATGCAATATAATGCTTATATTATAGAAATTCTAATTTTTTAGAGATATAATTTTATTTCTTAATGAATATAATTCTATTTTTATAAAGATTAATAATATACCGAAAATTCCAAAAATCAATCTAGATAATAAATAATAAATTCCTTAGCCTTTATAATTATAATTTTTAATTAGTAAATAAAACATAAAACATTTTTTTTTTTCTTATCAACTCCTTTAACAAACTATAACGACAATATAATAAAGGCTTACCTATTTCCAGATTAATAGATAGGAAATACCTCCAATCATATCATTTCCTCACTTCTCTATCTCCATCCATTCCTTTCCCAGCCTTTTTCATCATTAGATAAGGCCGTAAGATAGATATAAGAGAAGGAAATGAAAAAAAAAAAAAGGAAAAAAAAAGAAAGATACAATAGGAGAAATAGAAACCGCTAACGAATAAATCCTCTTTCATCTATATTCCATCCCTTTCCCTTCCTATTATCTACCTCCTGGGTCTTCCAACCGCCAAGAAATAGACTAAGAGATATAATCCTATTCCTCTCTCGCCTCTCTATCACCGGCGGAGTGGATAGGTGAATGACATCTTTTTCCTTTTCCTTTCCCCACTCTATATATCTCTTAGAATCGATGAATATAGGAAGAAATGGAAAGGGATAGCATCTCTTTATCCCATTGTCTCGTATCCAGATGAAACGATTAGGATGAAAGGAAGGATAGGGAAAGGTGTGGATAAGATCGTTTCTTTCGGTCACTTATCCCGATCATATCCTTTCCCTTACCCCGCCTTTTCTTTGTGGCGGGAAGAATGAATAACGGAATGATCGAAGAGAAAGGACGGTGTAACCTGATTCCTCTTTCATTCCCTCCTCTTTCGTCTCTAAAGTTAACTCGCGAGGCAATGACAGGGAAAGAGAGGGACATCACTCACCTATTAACCAGCCAAGAAGAGAGAAATAGCTGGTGAGTAAGTGATATTATGTCCCATATATCCTTATCCCATTTATTCCTTTCTTCTCAATCATTTCCTTCGTGATAATGAGGAGCTGGAAGAAGTGGAAGGACATAACAATAAGTGAGTGGATGGGTGAAAGAAATTCCCTCCTCATCCATATATCCATTCTCTTCCTCTTATCACACCTCCCTAGCGACCAGGCCAAGAGCTAGGAAGGAGGTGAAAGAGAGTGACCTGCCATGCTTTTCCTTTCCCATCTTATCTCAGCTTATGAACCTTTCTGTAATAGCGATTCATCTCTGAGATTGATGGTATACGAAAGGAAAAGGAAAGGTTAACCGCTATAACGAAGAGATAAGAATAAAGTGATTCCTCTATTTCCAAGAACCGGGTCGTTCCTTGCTTGGCTTCTTCCTTCGTCAGGTCCTACCGCCAAGGCAAGAGAATCCAGAGATTGCTACCAAGGGAAGAGACTCACCGTGTGGCATGTGAGCGGCTTTCATATTGGCCGCTATCTCCCTTTCATCATTCCCTTTCTCCTCTCCAACTCACGAAGGGAGAGAAGAGATGGAGAGGGAAATGAAAGGGTGACATGAGAGCGAATGGAGGCGAACGGGTGTTATATGGGTTTGCTCAACTTCCTATCACTCACGGTCTCTCACTCCCTTCCGTCATAATCGTTCATTCTAGGAATTCTCAGAGACACACCACACACTTCCAAATCCTTGAATCGAGGGAATAGGAAAGAAAAAGAAAACATTCTCATAAACACAACTTACGACATCTCCCTCGCTTTCCAGGATTATTTGTTACCTTTAGGATTCTCTCCGTCAATGATAGGGAAGAGACGGAAAAAGAGAATCCTGTATCACTTCTTTCATAGTGAGGAGCGGCTGTGTGTCAGGTCTCTGCCCTAAGCCGCGAATGAAGGAAGAAATGACCCCATATTCCATCTCTAATTCCTCCGGAGATATTAATATGTGAAATGATGGAATGAATGATATAATATGATCTCATATACTCCCTCCTTCATCTCTCTGTATCTCTAGGTTAAACGATAGGAAAGGACTAGAAAGATAGGCGATACGACATAACAAAGGAAATGAAGGGGAGATGGTAAACAAGAACACATTATATTGAATTAGGCCTCGCCACCCAATATCCACCCCTTCATTCCATCCAACCCTTCTAATTCCCAAAATAATTAATTCTAAAATATAAACGAAATAACTTAGAGATTATGATGGAAATGATTCAAACTTGTTTATTTTTTTATCTTTTGGTATCTTTTTTATTTATTTATCTTTATTCTTTTATTTTGGTTTATTATTGTTAATTAAAATTAGGAAAAATAAAGAATATTTTATTTTTAATTCATTTCCTATTAATAATCATATCTTTCCATTTTAGTCTTTACAGAGAGGAGAAAGATGGGAGGTATGGAATCTCTTTCATCTCTTTAAATCTCTTTTCCTTATCTTGTAACCCACCGGCTCATAGAGCAAGAAGGTGGGAATAAATAATAAAACACATAATAAACGAACGAAAATTAGGTGATCCAAATACTACCAAAGATTCCAACCCTATATCTTTTCAAGAATTATTTTATCTAGAATTAATTCCTTTTTTTATTAATCTTTATTATTTATTAAAATTAATTCCTTTTTTATTAATCTTTATTATTTATTAGAATTTATTATATTTATATTTCATATGTCTTTTCTTATTATCTTAGTTTTTATTATTAAAATTATAATATTAATTTGTTTTTATTAAATTTATTCTTTTCCTTTCCTAATTCTTCTTTTTCATCGTCAAAACTATTAATCTCTAAAATATAAGAAATAAAAAGACTTTATAATAAAATATTTAGCAAAAATATTCATAAACTCAAATAAATATATTTTCATATCCTTTTCATTATCTATCTCTTCTTATTACATTTCTATTTTATTATATTTTATTTGTATTTTTTTTTATTTATAATTTATAATCATAATCGAATTTTAGATTTTTATTAGAATTATAATTCAAAAGCTTATAATAAAACCATAAAAAAATAATAATATTAAATCTAATGTATAATCAATTCTCAAAATCTAAGGTAAATACTATGAAACCTCAACAATTCATCCAATATTTTGGAATTTTAATATAATATTTTTCTTCATTTATAATTCTACTATTAATTATAATAAAATCTTAAAAAAAGAGAAAAAGTTACAAACAACACAAAAAAAACAAAAAATAAAAATAAAAAAAACAAAAAATAATATCGGTAAACTAAAACAAAAACTCTCAAAAATTTAAATAATATTATTCATTCTTATTCTTTTTAAATAAAATAATATACTTAAATATATATAATTTAAATTATATATTTTCCCATTCCAAAAATATAACCCAAATCATAAACCCTTAAAAAAAACAATAAATTAAATTCAATCTTTCTCAAAATACAAATTATATTTTTTAAATTTAACTACATTTTATTAAAACAAAATTAAATTTATATTTATTATATTCATTTTTTTTTAACATACTAAATTAAATATTCATTATAGATACTTCTTCATTATCACTTTTTTTTCATAATTATTTTTTTTATATTTATATATATAAAACTCAATAATATTCCAAAAACCAAATTTAATCTATTCAATATAAATAATTCTCCATAATACATCACAAACACTTTTCCAAAATCACAACACCATCAACCCATCTCCATTCATAAACAAACTTGAAAATACCTCATAATCCTATTCCAATGCTTAACCTACAATCTTCTATCAATTATTCACTTAAATTATTAAAATTAATTATTCTAAAAAATCAATCAACACTTTAGATTACCCTCATAAATAACCATTCCCCAAGACATATTCAATATACCTGGATCTTCTGAGGGTACGTAATTTCTGCCGTTTGGCCAAACTGCAGAAAATGTTGCCGTTTCAATTAATTTCAGCCGTTCCAATCAATACTTGCCGTTTTGCGAATTTCTTGCAGTTTCGTTCAAGTTTGCGTCATTGCCCCAATTTAGTGCGGACAAATGCGCCTGGAGGTGTGTGAAGGGCATGGCGAGTAAAATGCCCAGATTCAAAGTTGCTTAAAAGCTTCGGATAGCAGGATAAATCCTGCTACTGCCGCGCATCCCTGAGCAAAGCCAGTA
Organism: Effrenium voratum; assembly: GCA_963377175.1. Taxonomy (NCBI): domain Eukaryota; class Dinophyceae; order Suessiales; family Symbiodiniaceae; genus Effrenium; species Effrenium voratum. The sequence goes on from CAUJNA010003228.1 coordinate 1,393,441, forward strand.
GCATTTCAAGCACGTGCGCAAGATTTAGGTCTGAACATACTATCTTTCGTATCTGTCAATGGTGGCGCTCAAGAGCCCCGAAGGGTCTGGAACCAACATCCTGAGAATTCCAGACTTGCGTGCGCAAAGCAACTCTGCAGCACATGCAACTGTTCGTTGCAAGTTGACGTGTCAAGCAGCGCTCACCCAGGAGGACATGCGAGACCTGTAGCTTAAGTTCCTCACTCTTTTTTTTTCGAGTCGCAGTCACCCCTCGCACCTTCTCAGCACAGCACGCCACCAACACGAATCACATCACCACTTAAGTATTAGTTTCAGACAGTGCCAACATCAGTAAGTTTGATTCACTTTAATATGTTGTGGCTGCTTACTGATATATTCTTGTCAAAAATGACTGCAGTCAGAATGATGACCGACAATCATCTCCGAGGACAGCCCGTACAACAGCTTGCTTCCTGGGAGAGCCCATGTGATAGAGCAGCGTGTGAAGTGAACCGGCAAGCGCTGTGAATGTGGTTCGCTAAAAATCGCCGTTTGGCCGCAAATTATCGCCGTTTGGCCGCGAATTATCGCCGTTTTGTTTCTGCAAATTTGGACACAGTTGCCTAAATCTTTCCAAGGCGACGCAACTCGGGGTCTTTCCCTCTAGGGCTGCGATGGCAAGCCCCGTTGCAATTCAGAAATTGACGCTTCCCAGGTGTGCGCGGCAGTAAACAAAGCCATCCAACAGCAATATCACGACAACTGCTGAAATAGCAACTTACATTTGTATGTGTTGGCGTGGTTCCCTCATACTTCCTCGTTTCGCACGCTTCCAACCTTCTTGGCTTGCATGCAAACCAGACTAAAACGGATTGGTCTTCCATTCTAGTATGCTGCTAACCACTATGCAAGACTTGCCCTTCTGACGTTAGGAAGGCATTTCAAGCTAAACATACGCCAAATTTTAGTCGCAAATGGTCTCAACAACTCAGCAAAAAACATTTGACATTTGTGTAATTCGTGAGGCCAATAGAGATCTTACCACTCCAACTGTGAGTGTTGATTGAAATGGCTATAACCTTCGTCGCGTAGCAACAATAAAACCAGTTCATGCCCAATCCTGCGCCTGCAACAAGTGGTTAAATACTGTTTGCTGGACCTCCAATACTCAAGAGGCGTGATAAAGAAACAAATAGATCACTGCGGCGCTAGTGCTGCGAAGCCAAGTGCATCACATTCGACCGGAATCAGCATACTAGCATGAATTTCAAGCGCCACCT
>CAUJNA010003228.1:1399702-1407202 GCA_963377175.1 Effrenium voratum
TCTAGATCCAGTAAAAAAGTTAGAATCAAAATACCAACTTTGTTGTCTATTTTAAGGGAACCCTTCCAACCACAAAAGAAACGGGAGAGAAGGGCACGATCCTGGGGGACCGAAGGCAAATCCATCGGCACACTAAGGCATTCACGTCATGCCCAGCTGTCCGCCACGCGCCGAGTCTCACAGAGCCTGGCAGGGTTCAGTAGTGACTATGGTAAGATAGGTAGCCAAACAGGGATCCGGATGCATTATACACCTGAACATTGCAACTTGTAAATGGTGGTTTCCAATTCTTTATTTTGGTGGAAAACACCATGGTCCAAAAAAGGGCATCCTGTTTTGGTTGCCTGAGCAAGGGAACCCTTGATTCATAGGGCTTCATCTGGCTGTGGGTCCAAAGATAGGGTAACCCCAAATTGGCACCCTGGTAAATGGAAACAATGACTAAAACCTCTGGTCCATTCCTAATGGTGATATTTTGACCCCATATCCTCTTCTCAGGGTTTGATGCGTTGGGCTGTTGGGGCAAGCAGCTTCTGTGGACAAGTTTGCACAGCTCAACATGTTCTCCAAAGTCAAGTTCTCAACAGATGCGCATTTTTTGGCCAGGCAAAAAACAGCCATTTTACCAATGAAAGGTTTCATGGGATTTCCCTTAAACCATGCAGGGTGCTGGACATATACGGAGACCTCCGGGTGGCCTGGGTATGGGTCAAGATTAAACCACCACGGGACCACAGGTTTTAGTCATTGCTTCCATTTACCAGGGTGCCATTTTGGGTACCTTTTTTTTGACCCACAGCCACCTGAGCTACAAACATTTCAAGCCACACCAAAGCGGCAAATGCTTGTGAGCATCAACATCAAACATTCCATGAGTAGGTCTTCGCGATGTTTGATGATGACGCCGACGACGATGCTGATCCTTGAACACTAAACAGCCATGCTTCGCGTGCCCTCACCAAGTTCCTGGAAGTCTGTAACACGTCACCTCGCCGTTCCTCCTGGCAGCGTGGTTGCGCCATGCGCTGCATGATCGTATGTCTTTGGCTTGCAACTGGGAGCAACCAGACATCAAGCAGGCAGCCAGGAGTACCCCTTGGCAAACGTCCGGAGTGTGCGAGATGCCTCTCACTCCAACGGGGGCCTTGCTTCTGCCTTAGGTGTGGGGCCTCCATAGACCCCAGATTTCATGAGTGGAAAAAGGCTTGTGAACACCCTCCTACTATGGTCGCCAAAAACCAACCAAGGGCGGCTCCATAATTGTTGAAACTAGGGTACTTGGGTTTGACCTGTTTTTCGATATGGTTCGACCCCCCAAATAGGGGCTTGCCTCTTGGTTTCCCTTCAAAACCAAGCAAAAGGGGGCTCCCACCCAAAAACGAGCCGTTCATTGCAACTCGTTCGCACAACTGTGGCAGCATGGCGATGGCTTCGCAGGGAACACCTCGCGTGTCTGGGCCTCAGGCTGGCTTTCCTGACTTCAGAAAAGAAACTAAGCTACTTCTTTGGGGTTGGGAGGGAGAAGCTGACAAAGGGGCCCTGGGCAAAATGGTCCGCCAGGGTAGTTATTGGCTTCTTAGAGGATTTCACCAAGGGCCCATAGCCAGTAAGGTGTGGATGTGCCGAAAGAAATCGGAGCGTTTGTTGGCATGTGTCTTTATGGCTATTTGGTTGGATCTTTGGACTCTAACTGTTTTACAGTAGATTTCCCATTAGACCCAGAAAAGTCATCAACTTTTGGCAGAGGGGTCAACAGCAACCAAGGCTTTGACCAGGAAGCACACAACCAACAGCTTCAAGGACCCTAATTCTCCACGCATTCCAATGCGACACAAAGGTGTTGTTCGTTGAGCGCCGCATTGCCCCTGCCTCGTTTTGTGGGGCAGAATAGTTGCACTGTTACGGGACTCTCTGAGTTGCTTGTGGTCAGAGTAGACTGGAAGTAACCCAAATCCGGCAAATCTGCTTCCGCTAGTTGCAACCCAGGAACATGGCTGCTGGCAAAGGCCCTAAATGTCTAGAAGCGGGCTTGTGGGGCAAAATTCGATCAGGATCAGGTAGTATCTAAGCGACCAGGAATTCTACAGGCAATCCTGAGTCTTGGCATACTTCAACTGGAGGATTTTGGGATATGTTTGGAGATTGATGCCCGCTTACAAGGCTCCGGCTGGCGATTGGGATCCATTCATGCGTCAAGACAGGATGCCTTACGAGGCTCCGGCTGGCGATTCGGATCCATGCGTACTCAAGACAGTGTGGGCTTAGGTGCGTTTCCAGGTGCTGCCTTTCTGGTTTCACCGGGACTGTTCAAACTTTGGATAGTTGGCTCCGAACCCTAGCAAACCGAATGATAGAATGTGGGAATCAATCACCGCAGGAGTCAATGTGGAGTGGCTCTAGTTCGACTTCGAACGTTTGGGCCACTTCCAAGCCAAGGGAGTGCCACACGCCACAAGTGGATACTTTGTGTGTGTAAGACCCGCGTGTCATGTTCTAGAAATATATATATATACATATATATATGTATATATATATTATTTATTTATTTATTTATTCATTTATTTACACATATATATATATGTACATACATATATGCAAATACATATATATATATATATGTATATCTATATATATATATATCAGAACATATGCATCATGTGATCAATGAACTTACTTGTGCGTAGTTGTACACATGCAGTAGTGAACGCGCGACTCCTTGGCACTCATACAGCATCCGACTTGTTTACCGCCTCGATGTGTCCGGGCTTTTGGCCGCCAATTGAAACTGCGGCCGCCGCCCAAGCAAAGGGGCGCCAACTTTTGGGCGCCAGTTTTGGCCCCAAAAAGGCAACCAAATCTTTGGTTTCAGTGACGTTGGAGTCACAAGGAGTGGACGGGCCGCCGAAATCCTCGATCTCTGGTTCGGCTCGCTTGTCCCTCGCCTTCGCACCTCGCAAAGCTGACGGGGCCCGTCTTACCTCAGCTACCCACTATCTAGTTCATAGCCAACTACCTGACTAGCAAGGCCAAAACACAAGCACACAACAAGTTTTCATGGTGAAGCAACACAACACCTCCTGACAGTCCGAAAAAAGAGTTCTCCATTTCATTTGATGGCCGCAATCCAGAGAACAATGCACAAACCAAAGCCAAGCTTTTGGTGGTTGCGAGCGAACTGAAAAAAGCAAACACACGCCGAGCTCGCTGTTACTGCAAGAAAACACAGCATTTCAGGCCTTTTCGATAGCTTTGCCACGTGTTTGCGCGTGCTTCTGCATGCGAAGAGAGGACTGTTGTAAAGCTTCGCGCCACAGAAGTTCGTCTAAACTTTGCTTGAGTAGTCAGCCAGGGCCTGAGTGGATTGGTCTTGCTGCCGACCCCTCTGCAAAAAGCTGTTACCTTGTGGGTATGGAATACTCACACAGATTTAACCAGTGAAAGTTCAGAGGTCCAAACAAAGCATCAACCAAAAAGTCAAGCCCATAGGTGAAAAGGTCCAACCAAACAGCGAGAAAGTTATTTAAGGTCCAACCGTCCAAAAAGGTCCAACCAAACATAAAGGTCCAACCGTCCACCAACAAAGTCCAAAGGTCCATGAAGTGATTTCTCCAGTAGCTCCAGTGCCGCTTCACCAAGGATCCCCGCGCGCCTTGGAGAGCTCAGGTGTCCAAGAGGAGCTGTGCTGCCAGCAGCGCCCCCAAATCTCGGCACTTCTCAACGCCTCTGCTGTTTCGGGCTTGCCCCAGGAAGCTCACTGGGGTAGGGATTTTCAAGTAGGGACCTTTTGGGGGACATCTCTTACTAGGTCCTCCAGTGGAGAGGTTAGAATAAGGGTACCCTTTTTTCTGTAGTCAATTATTGTACCCCAAAAAAAACATCCCCCAAAAAAGGGTAAAAGGGCACTACTGGGGGGACCTAGTTTAGGTGGGGATTTGTGTCCAATCACTGAAAGCCCTAGAGGCCCTCTGAAAGCCCTAGAGGCCCTAGTCTACGACAAAGTCTGCGACTGGACCTCCAGAAAAAGAAAGGGACGGAACTCACACCTCGTGTACTCTGCTTCCAGGAGATGACATAGCACATCCATAGGCAAGGCATCATACGATGATGCCGCTTGACAATTATAGGTAACATGCTCGGAAAATGCAATTCTCGAAGAATAAAGGACGCGAGGGGAACTTCCGTGGTATAGCAACTAATTGAAGGGTCCACAAGTTGGATTGACCCGCTTCAGCACGTTTACAGTTGTCACATGGCTCTGGGTCAATATCAAACCACCCAAGAACTGCAGAGCTTCGTCCATGCGTCCTCTTACCAGGGTTCCATTTAGGTACCTATTTTTGACCAGCCATATGGCAATATGGCTGTTGCCCAACTCATCAATCCACTGTGGCGGTCATGGCTCAAGGTCAAGTCTGGCTGTCCGACTTCGGAAAACCCATGGAGGGAGTTGGCAAGGAAGACAGAGGTGCCCGGGGGGGGGGGGAGGACTGGCGGACTGGCACGCGTTAGGGGATAGGCTACGCGCACGCGCACTGACGGCTTTGACATGCTGGCGTTCTGTCCATGTGGTGGCCTTCATTGCATGGGGGTGGTGTTCATCAAAGCATCAGCATTTAGAGCAGTAAGTGCGTGAAGCCTCAAGCGCCCTACTTGAGCACAGAAGTGGCCAGAAACATGACTTGGGGGTCTGATTCCGCGAAACGCACCTGAGCAGCACAGACACCATGGGACTGCATGTCATGGGCGCTCCACGTGGGTCCCAGCAAACAAGTCAATGGCGGGAGGGTGGCGCGCGCTCCAGCGACTGTCGCCAAGACAGGGTCTGCCGACATGCATCTGGATCAGCAGCTTCTCAGAAGAAAGGCCCTGTAGAATGCAGCACATATCACATGCAAAATCATTCTGCAACCAACATACATTCTGCTTGTGCTTGTGCAAAGCTTTTGGATTCGGGATGGCTCTTCCTTGCGCATAGACACCACAGCTTCACGATCTGAGTCCAATTTGCGTCAAGCAAGGCGCTCCACACATGCGGCAGCCACGCGGGCAGGCTTGACGCTACACTTATCGGCCCAGAAGGTGTTGCTTGGAAAGAATTCAGCTTCAGCGAAAAGCACCCCCTCTCATTTTTGGGGGTCCAAATCTCAAATCCTAAACATGCTTGCCCACCCTGATAGCGTTGACACCACTTGCGTTTGGCTTGACAATTCCTGCCCAACAGTGCAGTTTGCTCAGGGGAACCTCTACAAAGGCTGTCGGGCAGGAACCCCTGGAAGATGTGTGTACCTTTGACCCTGTCTTAACTTGCGCACCTGTGATTGTAAGCACCGAAACATTCGGCCCAAACCTCTAGTCGACAGCAACTCCAACACATGGGACGAGTCAGTCTCTCACCACGGGGATTTGGGAATTTGGGTTGATGCTTCAGGAAAAACCAAAAAGAAAGCCGAGACCCTCAAACCCTTGCACCCATCAATCCCAATCTTCAGGCCCTCGAGGTTTGGTGACCTGCCTTCTGTGTCCAAGGTCTTGGCCGCCGCGATGTCAGCGGCACCTGAGCGCGAAAGGGCCTTGGGGACGTGAAACCAAATGGAAGGTGCACAACTGAACCACCAAACCGCACCACCCATTGAGTCAGAACCAAAAACCCGGTATCAAAATGGTCGATCCCTTGCGAACCTTCATCTGCCCGGGTTTTGATTGTGGCGGGGGTGTTCCCTTCAAAGTGGTCTGAACTTTCAAAACGGGACACCCCTCTATTAATCAGCCAGGGGTTTGTTTATTCAAGGGTCTCATTATTTGGGGCCAGTCTCAAAATACGACTTGGGACCTCTGGTACCAACTCCAAGAAAGCAACCAACATTGTGCCATGGCCGAACATTGATTTCTCATGCCTCTGTGACGAGTCAGTCTATACAGTGGGCATACTGCCTATTTATGAATGGCCCAAGCGAAGCAACTAGCAAAATTGCCAGCAGGCGTTTTGGGCGACTCCGACTTCCTTTGATCTTAATTCGGTCGTCCTTGCATTTGTAAGGACTCAGTCTGAAACACAATTCCCATCCATGGTGCCACAAACATGCTGCTCCCCCATTGACCAGTAAAATTGAATCCATGGCCACTCCAAAACCCCCCTACTTTTGACAATGCTCGATTGTTCAAGGAGCTCGTTCTGCAAGTTGTATACCTTGCCAGTCCAGCATTGAATCCTGTATTAGATGCATTGGTGGGAACTTCCATGGCATCGGTGCTGCCCCTGCTGGGTCAAAGAAAGGAGGTATCCAGATTTGTATCTTGAGGTCCAGCCCAATTGATTGAAATTGCTGGAGCTTCCTGTTCAGATTGGATTTTTATTATAGTATTCGTGGACTTGAGTTTCCCTTTGATTTAGTTGCTGTAACTTGGCCATCAACACCAAATGGCGTCCCGGGATGAGGAAAGCCCCTCCTTTGCTGGGTCAAAGGAAGAAGGCATCTGATTGGTATCTTGTGGTCCAGTTCATTGATTGAAATTGCTGGAGCTTCTTGTTAAGTTTTCGCTGGGGGGACAGGCTGCAAGACTTTATTGTAGGGGCCTCTGAACTAAGTCTCGGGCTCAAATTTGGGGGCCTGAAGTATTGCCCCCTTTGTGAGTATAACTTTTGGCAGCTGTTAAACAAGAGACATGTAAGAAACCATGCTTTTGGAAGTTTTCTGGTGCTGTATTTTTCTTAGGAATATGTATTATTATGTTTGTGGGGCTGCCGGGAGGGGGCGCTTGTCAATTTATTCCAGGTGCACTTGCTAATTTCTCCGGCCACCGGCTTGTCCTAAGATTTTAGTCCTAGATTGACATTGAGTTAGGTTACTATCCAAGCTACGAATTTGGCCGAGCCACTACCTATCATGCCCTTGCAGAACTCCCCGTAGCTCCGAAAGGCTTCCTCTTAGCCAAATTTGTATACCTCCAGCTTGGCTCTCTTCCAACTACCAGCAAGGAATGTATCGAACAATACGGGCAACTTTTGTTGCAGTGTTCCTCTTGGTTTCCAAAAAACCAAATCCTTTACCAGAACCACCCTGAAAACAAGCCTTTCCGCCTTTCCTCTTGGCTTCCTTTTAAGCCAATCATTTTCCAGCAAGCTGAAGGTTTTCCTCTTGGTTTCAACATCTTCTTCCAGGGGCATCCCCAGACTAAAAAACAACAACAGCAAAACATGACCCCCCCCAAACAAAAAACAACGACAACAAAACATCACCCGCCCCCCAAAAAAACAAACGAACCCAACAACAACAAAACATCACCAACCCCAAAAAACTCCAAAAAACACAACAACAAAACATCACCCCCCCAAAAAAACAATATATATATATATATATATATTAAAAAAAAACAACAAAACATCACCCCTCCCCAAAAAACAACAACAAAACAAACAAACTATTAATTCCCCCCCCCCCACAAAAAAAGTCAAAACAAAACAAAGAAACAGCAACAAACCATCACCCCCGGGGGAAAAAC
>CAUJNA010003228.1:1417202-1432202 GCA_963377175.1 Effrenium voratum
TTTGTCCAGCCCCAAGACGTTCATTGCCGTCAGGGCACATCTCTCCCGACATTGTGGCAAGGTTCTCTGGAGCGCAGAACAGGAAGCCCTGCGCTGACAGCCTGGGTTTGACATTAGCGACCTGCCTGTGTCAAATAGGGAGACTCGCCCGCCTGCCGATCTTTTTTTCCCGTTGCTCGGATCCCATCAAACCAGCCAGAAAAGGGAAACCAGTGAGGGTACCCAGTTCTGTTGTCAACGGAACACTTGCCCCACATTTGGGGTACACAGGGAATACACACACGCACAACTCTGACTCTGTTCCACAAAGGTCTTTGGGGTGCGCAGAAAATACAGACTCTGTTCCCTAAAGGTCAAACCTGAGAAAAAAACACGATCCCCAGAGGACAGCTCCACTCAGCGCCTCTTTTCATTTCGCCAGGCCGCAGGTCATCTACCTGGGCGTCTCTGGCGCGGCGCAGGTCCACGTCGAAGTGCTCAACCTCCATGGTGCAGGCAGCGCTTCCTGAAGGCATCGGACAAGGGACCGCGCCTGAACTGCGCCCCTTGCAGACATCGCCCCTGGCGTTTTCGCCCCCCCAAAGAAATGAAAGCAACTCCGGTCGTGATAGATTCCCTTGAACACCAACTGGGGAACATAGACCTAATATGCTGAAAACAGAAGCATATGGGTGTCTTGGAATAAGGGAACAGACACCGGGTTTCCCTTTTGGTTTTCTTCAACACCACGCACCCCCAAAAGAAGCTCAAAAAAGAAAACAACATAGGCAGTGTGTGCTGATCAAATGTTTTTGGTCCCGTGGAACAATTTGAAGAAACGCAAACTGTTTTTGCAGTGGGTCTTCATTGTGTTTTGCGGCTCCGGAGTAGCCTGGGCTGTTCACAACGGAGTGGCCAGTCCGATTCTCCATAACCCCTATTGTACAACCACTACAAAGGGGACCAATTCATTAACCCAAGGAAAGGACCTTGTGGATTGCCCTTGAACAGGTAGCACCCTGTTTCAGGTATCCCTTGCTTTGGATTGGGAACTGGGGATTTGAACGGGTCGGCTTCTGTAAATGGCTTCCGCCCCTCCGGAAGCTTCGGCTCCGCTTCGGCTCCATTCGACTGGCGGTTCTTTAGCCAAGTCTTCGAGCGCCGGCGTACAGCGCCTCCGCCATCTGCCGTGCCATGCCGGTCCTGGAATGCCTCGGAGAGCGCGTGGGTCATGGGCGACCCTACTTCCCACCTTGGCGCCTGACAGGTTTCATGGCACCTGGCCCCTTTAAGGGCCAAAAGTCAATCTTCCAGGTACCTTATAGGTGCCTTCTGTGAGTGGCAGGAGGGGTTGTTATACAAGAGCTTGCTCCTATCCTGACTCAATCTGGATTGAAAGTACGCCACAACTCCCCTTTATATTATCTGGGTCTCTTTCCTGCCTGGCCCAAGTACTCTTTCCTGTCGACAGGCATATCCCCAGCGAGGGAGCGATTCCCATAGCTTCCCCTTGCGGAAACCGCAACATCACCCACCCCGTTATATAGAACAGGGCGTTGGGGTACTTTATGCCCAAATTTAGTCATGATGACACGGATAAGCTATCAGAACACGTTTTGACCCCTATACATGAACTGGGTCCCGTTCCTGCTTGCTGCCTTGCCCAAGTGCCCTTGTTGGTCGAAAGGCACATCATGTCACACTGAGCGGGGCGATTCACGGCTTTCCTTCACAAACCGCACCATCACCCTTTGGTCCCTCGCAACCACCCCGGCAATGCAGCAAGGTTGGAAAAGGCCTGTCCATACTCCCAACGTACCGCTACCAGCAAAGAATCCTGATTTCATTCGCAACCAGCAAGCCCGGGAAAATTGGGAGCCCCAAGTAAACCAATCATCGTACCAATGCAAATCACTGAGCGTTTCCGGTCCGTTGCGATATTCATACCATGAACTGAGAAATGAAACACGGGCAGGATGGGGTCTGTCTGCAAAAAAGCGCCAACATGCGCTGCTCTCTTTCTAGAACCCTTGGAGGTTAGACTCTTCTGGAGCTGGGAGTCACCCCGTCTCACGGTTTGGCCCGGGAAATCCCCACGAGTTACGTATTCCTTGCGACGCGCAACGCCGCTGATCTGATCCCAACCTGCCCCCTTTCACAGCCTTCAGCCTTAGGTTTCCTTCAGGTTCTGGCAACTCGCGCTTCCGTCCTTCACTGGGCATTGCCCGGAGTTGGCTCTTCTCTGTTTTCAGGGAGATCTTGGGGTTCAGTTCCTCCCGGGGAAAAAAACACACACACACAAACAAAAAAAAACAAACAAAACAAAAAACGAAAGGACGCTGAAGGCCAGTGAGCGGCCACACAATCAGCAGCCGCGGCGAATCCGCCAGCGCCGGCGCAGTCCGCGCCAGCAGGCCCGCCGGGTCAGAGTGTCGCACCCAGCTGCGGAGCATGGCAGTTGACACCCAAAAAGGGTTGTCTCTGCCTCAAAACCCCCTTCAAAACCAGCAAAAAAAAACCTGGCTGAGTTGTTGTCCTTTTTCAAAAGCCCGGAAAAGGCAACGACTCAATCAAGGGCACCACGGCCCCCCTTCTGGGGCCAACCGCTTCGTGGCCCCCTAAATGGGCTCCCACAAAAACGAGTTCCTCTGCACATTATATTGGGGGTTTCATGTTGTGCAACTACTTTACATGGGATGTACATGGGTTACAATTGTTGCCATGAACAATACATTCCTCAAGGAATTCTCGTTTAAGTTTGCACAGGTACATTTCTGTTTGGCACTATAGGATGCTCCATCATTTGTTCTGGCGTTCCTCGGGGGGTGATCCTTGCTCAAATTCAAGCGTATTTCAAACTCGGGACTGCGCCATATGGGAATGGTTCAAAACCAATGCTACCATTTTGGGATAGGTGCACCACCCATTTTAGTCTGTTCTAGTGGGGATTGGGATGTTCACTGGGGGATAACCGGGGTTTTGACACATGGCCATATGGTTCTTGGTTCGCTTCTCGCTGTGGGGGCTCGAGATGCGTTGCGTCAGCTGAGCGCACGACAGTCACAATGGAATTCAGGAAGGCATCAGAGGGGTATAGGCGGTGCAGGGTTACTCCAAAACTGAAGGCACCCATCAAGACATGCATTGGCAGCTCAACTAAGGGTGACCAAGCTATCTGTACATTTTTATCATGACTGAACCACCTGAACTACGGGACCCAAGTAAAGGACCTACATCACCTGGATCGGTGAGCTCGAAACTGTCCCCGATGAAGCATCGGCGGCTTTGAGCAAAGCCAACTATCCAAGGAAAACGCAGAGACACCAAACAAGCAGGGTTGCCCATTTTGGCGTCGCACCCTAGCCAAACCCAGGCGGGTTGTTTACTGCTCAGCATACAAGCGGGCGCTGTAAGTCACCCCACGTCGCGTTAAGTCACCCCAGCCAGCCCCAGCCGCTTGGAACTACGCATATCTGTTTAAGTCACCCCATGCGTTTTAAGTCACCCCATTTTTTGCAAAACACAATGGGCGCAGAACTGGAAGGGCGATGGTGCCAACCCCAAGAATTCACCGCGCACTGCACGCACATGCTCAAAACTCACTGGTTTGGGTTCATGTTGAATGCTTTTCCCGGGCAAAACCCTATTGGGCACACTGCAATTAAAGGGTTCCTATCCTTCAAACATAAATAGTGTTTTCTGTTGGTTTCCCCAAGGCCTGCATTCCTGAAACCAAGTAACCGGACCAACCAGCCAGCCCCCGGCCAGGGCTAAGCCAACCGGTTCCGGGCCGGAACGCCCGACAAAAGGGCTGCCGGCGCGAGTGCCGCGCGACTCTGCGCGAGTGCCGAGCGCCAGGTGAGCCGTGCCCTCATCCCAATGAAGATTGCTTCCGCTTGTGGCGCAACTTCAAGTGCTGCGGCACGAGAAGAGAGAACCACCCAGTGGCAGTGAACATACACGCATGCACACGGCACATGGAAGCCGACCAAATGTTGATGTTATGAGTCTGGGATCTCATGGGCACCCTTCTGTCAGTATACCTCGAGTAGAACATCATACATTTTGCATGCGCACAGCACAGAATTATGCGATTTCAGAAAATGACATGCTTGAGACAACTATCCTTACATCCACAACCACAACGGGCACACTCACCCGGGACGACTTAGATCAACCCGGGACGACTTGCAGCACTTACTCGGTAACTTTCACGTGGAACCCACAAACCATGCTTACAAGACTGTCCTTCTTGATCCTTTTTGAGTTCCGTGCTCATTGGCAGATGATCTAAACAAACCATCCCCTTGTCCACTCAGATCCCTTGGCAACCCCACCATCGGATCGGCCAAGCGACTTAGGACTTGGAGAAAAACTCTGCATGATTCACGTGGAACCCAAAAAGGGGGGGGGGGGCAAAAGGAGATTCCTTCACAAGTGAGGGTTTCTTGGGGTGCCATGTAAATCTGCAGGGGAATACATGGCAATATCCGTTTGGGGGGAGCAACTAGCAGGGAGCCTCTTCCTTGCTCCCTCCCTGCTGCATCCAAAAATCACGGCGGTTTCATGTTCATATTCCATGCTAGGGAGGGTACAAGCACTGCCTACCCCGGTTAGAAAGGTAAACTGGAGCGCGCGGCTGAGCGGGGCGTCACCTTCGGCGCAATCTTTGGCCTTGAATCGGCGCTCTCTGAGAAAGCGAAACAAACTCAGGGGAACCCAAAAATATCCTTCTTTACACTTTTGTACGGTGGATGCCCGACAAGTTGTGAGTGGGGGATCAAAGGGAAACCGGTCATTTCCAGGTATTTCCCGGATTTTCGAAACCAACCGCCGTACCACCAGATTTGGCACTAGACCCCAGAAATCAATTCATGGACCGCTGAAGAGTTGCCTGGGGACAGTCATTCAACCCAGGATAAGCCTAGAATAAGCCCTTGAATCAAGGGCCTCATTAAGGAGTTAACAAGTCATGGGCACCCCGAATGGGGTTCTATCATCAAACCCGAGCTAGCATGTTACATTTTACGCTGGTGAGTTGTACTACAACATCTGTGTCTTAGCCATCAGTTCGCCAGGCCGAGCCCGACCAAGGTATGGTTCTTCTCTCCCAACATGGAAGCTGACAGGTCCCTTGGGCCTGCCAGCTTGCGAAGGCGTGCTGTTGGGAGGGAGGCTATGAGTGAAGGGCCTTCTGTTGTGAGAACATCATCGGATCATCTCCACTTGATGCCTGGAGGCTTCAAACATTCGGGCAGAACCCCAAAGAATCGACCTTCACAAGGGTAGACACACAGACGGCTTGGTTGAGGTTGGTTGCAATAAAGAAACACCGAAGCTGCCAAGTGTTGTAACGATATCAAAAGCCGTGTTTTCTCCGATTTCTGCTTGGGGAGCGTACAACCCAACACGCCCCCCTACAAAAAGTTGACCTTCTGCTGGTTGAAAGGAACATGGTAAGCTTGCTTGTGTCTCATTCGGCCTGTTTCGCCCCCCCCCCCCCCTAAACTGGGGCACCGGCTCATAGCGAGCAGCCTGCAATCCAAAGCCCAAACTCAAAGAACTTCGCAATGTGGGTTTCTGACAGGATGTCCAGAAAGAAGCCATTCACTTTCTGGACTGGACAAATAATAACAATTCACCGATATGACGTAGAAGACCCCCCAGGAATCTGCACGGGTGATGTTGCAAACCATAGCGCCATGCTCGTGCGACAACAAGGCAAACAGGAAGACCGAGCCATTGAATTGGGAAAACCTGCTATTGAACGAGCCTTGGGCCGCTTTGCTGGATGGGATTTACGCCCACCCATTTTCTGAGGGTGTTCCAACCATTGAATACTCACAAGTGTCTTGCCAAGTGGGGTTTTTCAAGTCCTGCTTTGATTGGTTCAAAACGAAGCGGCCTCTCCTTTCCGCCAAGCCTCTTTGGGTCTGCCAAAAGTGGCCACAATCGTCGTCACTCCTGTGGCTCATAGTTGTCATAGTGGCTCAGTGGCCCGAAGTCTCAAAGATCAAGCTCCTCTTGAAACCCTCAGGCGCCGCGGGGATTTTGTCAGATTATGGGATTCTTCCGTGCCTGCCTCAGAGGTCCGCACTTCCGGGCGTGGTCCTCCGTTGCGCGGCGGTTGGGGACCCCAAGCCTGTCAGAACCGAACCCGTGAATGGAGGATCTGCTTCTGGTTCTTCAAGCCCCAGCAAGAGAGTTGGTGCTCAGGCAAGCAGGGTGGAAATGAGTGAACCGTTTTCCCTGAAACCTCAGGGATGGTTTGGGCTCCTTCCCTTCCCTGAGCACCAGCAAGAAGAAAGGGGGACTCGATGTTCGAAGACCACTTTTGGCTGTGAATCAGACCACTCAAACTCAAGTTGCTGGCGTTGCCCACGGGTTCCGGACCCGCCATGCTGTATGCATTTTGCTTGAAATGAACCAGGGCCAGGCTTCCATAAGTAAGGCTGCCACGCTGATTCCGAGTCTGAAATCTGAGAGTACCGGCAGGCTGTCTCCGAGCCCTGCAAAAACAACTGAGAGGATCCCTCAAAGAAAGTCCGAGCTCATTCTCAGATCAGCCTGGTCTCCCTAAAAAGCCTGAAGCTCGACTTTGTGAAGTGAGACAAGTAGTAACACAACGGTTCTGGAAAACGAGCCCTTTCTAGGATACGACTTGGTACCACCAAGAATAACCACCATGCACAACTACTATTTCATCTGAAAGCAACCCGTCCTCTCGCGGTCTCGGGTGGTATGTCCTGTGGCAAAAGTGAAACACGGGCTTTGCGTGGGTCGTTTTTGTGGAATTGGCACCGTCTTTGTGCAGGGAAGCCAAAGGAGAAGCGAAGCCCTTGTTGGGGGTTGCCACATTTTCACACAAGCACAGTTGGCCGTGGGTCGACACCAATGGTACCATCGTGGGGTAGGTGCACCACCCATTTTTGTCTATCTTAGTGGGGATTGTCATGTTCACTAAAAGTACGATTTGGGCTTTGACCCTTGGCCATTTGGGAGGAAAAACAACAAGTTGCAGCCTCTGGTGTATTTCGATGCTTTCCCGGTCAAGTATGCCCACGTAAAACCCATGAAGCTGTCTCACCAAATCACCCCAAACGACCCTGGGGAACAGAGAAGAATCATTTCTCCCATATGCTGCTTCTCGCATCCCGAAACGGGGCCACCGCTTCCAAAGACCTGGGAACTTCTGGCAGAAGATCCCAGCTGGAGCATTTTAAAACTCACCATGCCTCACGGCAGGGGTGTATCAGCTTGAAGACTCATAGGTTGCAACTATCGAGCAACAGCGCGCTTTGGACAGAAGCATGCGTGGCCATTGAAGATGCATCACTGCATCACACTCTCTCTCTCTCTCTCTCTCTCTTTCCCTCCCTCCCTCCCTCTCTCTCTCTCTCTCTCTCTGTCTCTCTCTCTCTCTCTTTCTCGCTCTCTCCTCTCTCTCTCTCTCTCTCTTTCTCTTCCTCTCTGTCCGTCTGTGTCTCTGTGTCTGTGTCTCTGTCTCTGTCCGTCCATGTCTCTGTCTGTCTGTCCGTCTGTCGGTCTGTCTGTGTGTCTACGTATAGTTTCCCAAAACGTGCAACCACAGCACATACTTTGGAGAGCGGCTGAACTTGAAGGCACAAGAGCATTTCATATTCAAAGAGGAAAGCAGCGCAATCCTGCGAGTATGCACACACATTTTCTTGCTAATGATGGCCAACAAATTGGGTGAAACTACCCCGAAAAACATTCTCATGCAGGAGCAAAGTGACTTACGTGTCTGCCGCAAGACAGGATATCTCTTTTGGATGTAAGCGGAACCATAAATGAATACCAATCAGGTGGAGGGATAACAATCCGGATTTCACCAAAAGGACAATCCCGAGAGGGGTGTCCCATAGGGTGAATCCTTTGCTTGTGGCAACACCCTCATTCATCCGCCGGATTGATTGATCGAGATGATCTGAATTGCTTCTACAGGCCCGTGACTCAATTGCCGCAGTCCTCGCGATCCAGCTTCGTCAGCGCCTTGCAAGCCCGGGCTGACCAGGGTTTAACAGGAATCCTCTAGCAGGATCGCTGTGCACTGAAACATCCAGATATATCTGGCTTCAAAAAACCCGTGCGCTGATATGCACAGGGGTATGCCCTGATACACATGGATATGCATGCACTACGTACATATACAAGTAAATAAGCAAGTAAGCAAGTCTGGATGTGCAGGTGCATGAAATTTATATGTACGCGTTACGGCATAATGCACATGTGTATGTCTGTATATGGATATGTGTATGTCACATGCATATGTATGCATGCATGTATGAATGTACGTATGTACGCATGCATGCATGCATGCATGTGAGTAAGTAAGTAAGTAAGTAAGTAAGTAAGTAAGTAAGTAAGTAAGTAAGTAACAAGGTAAGTATAAGTGCCTGCATGCATGTATGTGTGTATGTGGGTATCTGCGTATGTGTGTATGTATCGTATGCCACTGCATGTGAATGCAATGTGCATCTATATATGTGCGTTCGCACACAAGTAGACACATGTGAAGATTTGTCGCTCGACGCTCAGACCTACCGTTGTCTATGTGCGTGTCACAAGTAAACCAAGTGCAAGTCTGCTTCCTGCTTCCCAATTCCTACCCGAATCCTCAGCACTTTGCCGTAACCTTCTCTTCTCAGATTGCATCGACAAATCAAAGGCTTGCAAAGGAAGCCTTGTATTCAGCAAAGCAACTTTCAGTGTGACCATCTCTGGACATCTTTCAATCAATGAGAACACTCCGCGTGCGAAGGCGAACCCGCACACATGTCGAGGGTATCTTCCTTACAACGGAAGTCTCACAAGCGATGATGTCATCTGAGCCAATCAAAAGGGAATCTTCAAACAAAGCCACATCCATTTGTGGCACGACAGTTTCCCCAGCCCGCTGGAAGAAATGATCTCGCCTCGTTGATCCTGGAGAGCACACCTTTCACCTGGCGGAACTGAACGGGGTGTCTGTAGTGGGACTTCGAAAGGAGCTTCTTCTAGTTAACAAATGATGCCGTTTTGAGTTCCGTCTAAATTTGAAAAGACCTCCTTACTTCGCCTTGTGGGCAATGGTATATTTGCTTCGGACAAACGAGGTTTACTTATCACACTCCTGCAACACTCACTAAGATATACCTGTTGAATGAAGCATCGGTTTTGTCAAGGAATCTCCTTTGCAGCCGCTTGTTGGGCTCCAAACACCTGAGAAGCGAGAATACCATATACCTGGAAAAAGGTGGGATCCACCATGAGCTGAAGGGCCAAAGTGGGCTTCTCACACATTCTGTTTTAAACTCCCCGATCCCTCAAATCATGGAACCCACGCCCATGATTTCTACAGCACATGCTGTTGGTGAGTCCGTGTTGCATCCATTGTATTTGCAGGGGAGAAAATACCACTCTTCTTGGATTCTACCTTCATTTATTTTCATAGGGGAGTGTCTTCCCACCCAACGTGGAACCCCCCAAGAAGGGCCTTCCTCTGTCCCTAGTTAGGTTCCATGTTGGGTGGGAGGGTGGTGGTCGCGATCTCCATCTCGCACGCCGTCTTCTGGCTTACAAACATCTTTTGGCCTAAGCATGTTTAACTTGCTGGTTCTCAGGGAATCCCTGGGCTCATTGCCAACACCCATACCGGTCATTCTCCACTGAGCACCAGCAAGCAAATCGTGTGTATTGCCCGCAGAAACGGATCCAGGGTGCGAATGTATTGCAAAGTTGGTTGATGTACGGCTGTCTCTGAAAATAGGTGACCCCCCTAAAATGGCATCGTTGCTTCCCCTCGTTTCCCGTTAAAACCCACCCCAAAGGGGCCCGCCCCAACTTCTTTTGAGACACACGCATCTAGGGGATGTTGCCCCCTCCCGGATCAATGGGAGAGCCGAGCCCTGGGAGATCTCTGCCGAGAGGTGCCAACACACGGCAGCGCCACGCAGTCCGCCATCTGCGAGGGCCTTGCACATGACCCTGGCCCTCAAACTCAGAGCTTAGAACTCCAAAAAAGAATATCATGCAATAGGATTCTGCACAAATCGATTTCACCCAGAATCAAACCCATAAGAACTCTTCATGGGTGGAAACGCTCAGATGGGCAGGCTATTATCTGTTGACTAGCTGCTGACTAGCTCAATAGTTTGGGTCAGGTTTGGTGTTTTTTGCCGGGCCATCTTGTGTGGCTGGGTTTCTTGCAGGTTGGCAGGTCGGCAGATGGGTTGTGTAGAATCGGTTTTCAGGCGGTTTCAGGGTACCAACTTGCGTGGGTTCAGGGTTGGCTTCGGGTTGCAGGGAGGGAAGCCAGCAAACACTGCGACAAAAGCAGTGTAGAAGCTAAATCGCCACGCCCTAAATCAAACTCAGTTTCACCAAGCATCCAAAACCAAGTCTCCCTCCAAAACAAAAAAGCAAACAAAGAAACGGCTCTTCAAAGGGTTCCCTTCTACAATGTATGCAACTCCTGACTTTTGACTGGTGCGTGACCCTCAGGAAGAGATGTCTGTTTGACGGTTTGAAGGCACGAAACCCAAGGCAAACCATGGCCTTCGCCATCCTTTGGCCACCTCGTGGAGGCATAGGCACCCACAAGGCGACGTGACACCATGATACCCCGCGCGCCCAGAATTCCACGATGCCCAGTGGATTTCCATGGGAAAAAGGGCACCTGTCTTGGTTGGTTGACTTTACAGGGGAACCCTTCCAAGAAAGAGGAACAACGGGTACCACTGGGCAACTGGGCCCATGAGAACATCGGACGCCTCTTTGGTTGGCTCGGAATCTGCCGGCCTCACGAGTGTAGCAAAGTCACCCAAAGTGACTTTGGCTCAAAAGGGTTTGAGCCTGTGGCCAAGAGGAAAGCTCGCGTTTTTGGTTGGTTGGGCCTGGGAAGCCCACCTTAGAAGCGGGGGTCTGGACCACCGAAACCCCCTGAAAATACAAGAACGCCTGGTTCCTGGCCTCTTGAAGCCACCCAGTCTCGTGACACGGGTTTCAACAAATGGCTGTGGTTGTCAAAACCAATGGTACCGTTTTAGTTAGTAGGTGTACCACCCATTTTAGAACCTATTTTAGTGGTTGGACTAGGATGTTCACTGGGGGTACGAGCTTTGGATTTTGACCCAGGGCTCTGGTTTCGTATTCCCTCAAAGTTGCTGCAACGTGGAGCGCCTGCCGTTGAGCGCCAGCTCTGGCCTCGGCGCGGTTGACACCACCAGGAATTCACGACGAATGAGGAAGCCAAAGAAACGGTGGATTTCCTTCTGCCGTATCATTTCATCAGGGTACCACCGAAACATCGCTTGGCTTCTCTCCTTTGGACACCTCCCAATTGCAGTTCTGTTGCATCAGTGTGTCTTCACTAACCCCCATGCTTGTCTGAATACCCAGGGTTTCATGTAAGAGCCCTCGACAGAGAGGGGTGTTCCTCCGCAGATTCACGCGGACCCCCCCAAATCAAAGGCACACCTTTTGAAGCTCTGTGACAATTCGTTATGCAGGTCGCTCCACAAAAGACGGATCATGCAAAAGACCACCCCTAACAATAACACAAACGCAGCAACAGGTGCATTCTCAACAGTGAGCGTTGAAGCGATTCCGGCTGCTCGGGGCCGATTTGAAGTTAGCTGAATCAGCTGTCGGGGAACAGTTGTTTATTCCGCAGATAGCTGAAAGCTATAGGGGTTCTAACTTCTAAGAAAGAGGGGACAGTGATTCGCGAGATTGATGGGCTGGTGCTACGCGTGCAGTTTGGGGTGCTGGTGTAGGTGCTGATTGGGGTGCTGTTTGAGGCGCTGATGGCGGTGCGGGCGCATCTTTTCAAGATTGACGGTAGGGTGCTAGGGGGCATGCAGTTTGGGGTGCTTGTGCAGGTGCTGTTTTGGCATTTGGGGGGTGACGGTACGCGCGTATTTTGCATCTTGACGGGGGGAGGGTGCTGGTGACGGTGCGGGCGCATTTTTGCGATATTGACGCTCGGGTGCTATCGGGCATGCAGGTGACGGTGCAGGCGCATGATTGCATTTTGACGGTAGGGTGCAAGGGGGGCATGCAGCTTAGGTGGTGGTTTGGGATTCGGTTTGGGGTGCTGGTTGATTTTCGCAAGATCGACGGCTGGGTGTCTTGAGGGGTGCTGTTTGGGGTGCTCTTCAGGGTGATGGTGCGGGCGCATTTTTGCTGGATTGACGGCCGGGTTTTGCTTGGGGCATTCTTCGGGGGGGTGCTTTTGGAGATGCTGGTGTGCAAGCACTACTATCTGGGGTCTATGCTGGTGTATTTTTTTGGGGGGTTCTCTCAAAATTAGACCTTGAGACACCTCAACTAATTAGACGGAGCCCTTGACTTATTTAAACATCAAACCAAACATATCAACCAAGGGGTGTCTCAGTTGCTTGATGTTTCTCCAACCCCTCCAAAGCACCAGATGGAGCCCTGGGAGTTTGGGGACCCCTTGAGTTTGGTTTCCGAAAGGTGGAAACGCCTGGGCGCCCGGCGGCTGGCCCGGCGGGGGGGGAGGCTCCTGTGCACCTGGCAAGCAAGCCATCAAGCGCTGCGCCATCACAGAGGGAAAGTGCGCTCGGTGCGAAGAGGGACACCTCCGTTTTTCGAGTTGAAGAACTCGCCAAGAAAGATGTGAGTCAGAAAAAGAAGCCGCTCAACCGCTCACGTGGATTCGCTTGGTGGTTCTTTAGGCTTCTTTTCGCGCCCCCGGGAAAGAAAGAGACCGCCCTTGCATAGAATCGACAGGTGCAAGCACGTGATTTGCGCAAAGGGTGGAACGCTAGACAAATTCCTCGCGGTTTTTGGGAACTTCCCTTTGTCTAGAGAAAACATGGGCAAAGGCTTCACAACCGTGCAGAGGGTTTCGCATCGCTGCCAATTTCACCCAAGAAAGCTCGTTTTCGGCTGGGAATTCTAATTGCAGCTGATTCGTGGCCGAATGGAAAGACAAAAGGTGGTGCCAGATTCGCATGTTTCTGGCAAATGCGTTCCCATGTGATACATCAGCGCCCAGACTGCTTCACTGCTTTTTTCAACCTTCGGCACCCTTGTCTGATGCCAACAAACATGAAACCAACGCCCAACAGCCAAGTATCACCCCAAATCTCCACCGATTTTGAGGGGTGTTCTAAATGAGGGGAAACCCCAGATTTTGGGGTTGAGCAAATCTCTTCGGAGCCTGAGAAAGGGTACCAAGTCCAAAAAACGCGACACTTGCACGTCTTTCCACCTCCAGTCGAGCCGCTGGAGCCGGTGCGCCTGGCTCGAGCTTGGAAGCCAAAGACATGGGCTGTGAGTCTTGCAGCACACAGTGGGAGTTAGGATGTCAGGAAGCAAATAGCAATGCAGGCCCACATCTTTTGGGAAGGGTGTTTCTCCGTGGCTGCATGACTAAGCCACCCCTCCTCCCTCCCTCCCTCCCTCCCTCCCTCCCTCCCTCCCTCCCTCCCTCCCTCCCACCCCTAACTTGGCTTCCTCTCGAATAACGCCTTGGAAAGTCTTATTTGGGTCTGTTGAGGAAGCAGGGGGAGGGGTCGGAATAAGACTTTTGGGTGGGTTGTCTAGGATTTGGCACCCCATTGGCCCTTTGAAGCCATGATCAAAACAGGGATTTGGAACTCACTGGGGCAGCGTTGGTGTCTTCCCGTCTGAGCCCCTTCGGATCGATTTGAAAAATCAACCTCCCCACCATTCCCAACATGCGTGGAATGCCCCCATTGGTTTCCCCGTTGCTTTTGGTTCCTTTCACAACCAACAGGTTACCATTGCAACATCTCTGGCCATGGTTCTCTGAATAGGAACCAACCCCCAAGTTGCTTCCGCCAAGGCACTCGAAGGATACGAAGCAAACAGTCGCAACCACGTTTCGCCTAATAGCGGGGCGGAAGTATGTCATTCCCAAAACACATCAAATCGAATTTCGATCAAACCAACTAGCGACTGGAATTGACTGGAGAAGTAGGATATTTTGAGCCGTTGCTCTAACAACAATATTGCCAACAACAACAACAAGTCTAACAACAGCAATATCATTTTTGCTTACAACAATATTGTTCATGATACTAATCATACATACTAACAATAACACCAACTTCCAACGCCACAAATCAAGATCTGGGACAACGAACAACGCAAAGGAACAAGACACTCCAAAGGCGAGCTAAGTCTGGCAACCAGGGCAAATGACATCCGACTGGCTCAGCAAGGCAAATGGAGCAGTCAAAGAGGGGCAAGGTGCCTGGCAAGTGATTCGTAACCATGGGCACGCAACCAACGCCATGGTTGCAAGGCCCCCGGTTCCGTGGGTTCCAATGGGACTGATCAATTGCCCTCCCACCAACATGGAGGTCATTAAGAAGGTCCCATTAGGACAGTTTGTCTTTCATCCCCCAGCCACATGTTCTTAAAGGAACTGGTAGCTCCCGGGCGAAATTGGATACCCCCGGCTGCGTAGCGGCTCCCTTCCAATAGCCAGGTAAGGCTCGACCTACACATCTTAGGGGACCCTTTGGACATCATTTAGCTGAGGATTCATGTCTACTAACCACTTTTGAGGCACCACCGTTCAGAAACTCAGGTTCTGATGATTCCCCATGGTTTCATTTCGCGGTGCGAAATGGATTCGCACCCATGCAGTAGGGTCACTGGATTTTTCCCTAAGTCGCCATTTGCCGGTGGCTTCCATGTGAAACGCTTACTTTTGAAAGGTTCCAGGGGACATGGAGACAACTTCTCAAATATGCACAGGTTCCAGGATAAAATTGCCATTTGCCTGTGGTTTACATTGATGCTGCTTCTTTGGAGGCTCCAGGAAAAATGGAGACACACAATCGCAGGCATCCAGCTGAAAACAAGACTCCGAGCCACGTGGCCCTTCCAAGCGATCCGCAGGTTTCTTCAGATCGCCTGCCCGGAGTTCTGGGGCGAGACCTCGGGCGAAGTGCCGAGGTCCTTGGGGACCCACCAAATGGCGGTCTTCCTTTGGCTTAAGCTTCACACCACTTGTACAAT
>CAUJNA010003228.1:1437202-1479702 GCA_963377175.1 Effrenium voratum
TTTTGCTTGTTGATGCTGTTTTTGGTGAACAAGTTTATCGAACAAGAAAACACCACGTTGATCGAACAAGGACCACACAAGCAGCACCCGGTAGCAATCCAACTTGAAACCAAGGGGAACTGGTATTGCGTTTTTTTCCTTTTTTTCCTCCGTTTGAGCCGGTTTGCCAAAAGGTTTGCGCCCGCCAGCCAACGACAACCCTAGCGGGAATGCGAGGGACGCAGGGATGGTGGGGAAGACAACGGACGTCACCACTTGCGCCCCTGCTCGACATCTCTACTTGGCTTCCCATGTAATCTTGCTTGGTCCCCCCCATACAGGGGGTCTTATAAGTGGACCCATCGTAGGTGCCAATAGCACAGGCCCTTGGCAAAACCAAAGGATCAGCGAACGAGGCCAAAATGAATGGCTGTCTGGCCAAGTTGAACCAAGTCCAAAGGAGACCACTTGACAACTCTGGACCAAAGCCACACGGTTCCCTTTTGTGAGGCTGGGTACATATTCAGACACTTCCAACCATTTCTGCGTTTCTGCGTGAAAACCCAGGTGGACACGCCAACACATGACCCACAGCTGGGCCCCAACAAATCCAACTAGTCTCCTGAGCCGCCCACCTGGCACGGGTTGGGCGATTCGACTTGGGTTTGGCTCCAAGAGAAGCAAACAAAAACACTTGGTTCAGTTTCCCTGTTGCTTTCCCGGTGAATTCAACCACAACAACCTTTTCCCCAACAAATACACACCAATGTTGAAACCACCCCAGTGGATGCCTTTGAGGATGGTTGAGTAAAATGTTGAACCCTTGCCCAGTGGATCCCAGTTGGTATGATAAGTAACCAGCCATTTTCAATTCGGTTTGTGTCGAGGGTGGCTCCCTTGGTCACCAAAACGAAGGACATGGGCTGCCATTGGAAGGGGATCAGGGGATGGTTCTCCAAAAACATTTGCCACCACCCCTGTCCAAAGGGCGGCGATTGGGCGCGTCAAAATGGGGATTTTGACTCTCCAAAATGGCTTCGGCGTTCCCTTTTACCAACCAAGAGGGGGAAACCCAAAAACGAAGAGTCATGCCCAACACTCCCTCTTGAAATGCTTGGCTTCGTTGCTGTTTGCCTTGCCCCAATCCTTTCCGAGCCAGAAGCGTATGGTGAAAATCTCCACAGGGGTCACTGTCACTGGATCTCAGCCGAAGGGTTTGCAACTTCTGATATTTACGCCACTTTGACATGCACGGGCGGTGCCGTGCGCGCGTTTGTGCAATATGAGGCATCTTGGATAATTGGAATGGGGTTGCTGGGTAGTACTATTGAGCAACATAATCATCAAGGACAGTCATATGGGTAGTCATTTAGCGCCTCATATGCATGTACATGCATGTCTTGTGAGCTTGAGTCCCTCCGAATTGTTGTGAAACAGCTCTAACAGGGCTTCACAACTTCTGAATGTCAGCTTCTCCGCAGGTGAGACACACAGCTGCAAGATGGGATCTGCCTGGTTGCTGGGAAATCAGCCAACTGTTGACGATCTCTCTGTCTCTCTCTCTCTCTCTCTGCGTGTCGCTGTTCAAACAAAACTTTTTCTTTGATCCCGCAATGGTCAGCATTGCCTGTAATCCTCGAAACGGGTACGAACTTTGACTCTTCGGTGGACATCTAATACGTGGGCATGTCCACCAAACGTTTTTGAGGGTGTTCCCTAGCACAACTCATAGCCACACAGTCCATCATATCCTTCACTACAACAATTCCACGCACCAGGCAAAGGGACTGGAATCTGACGAATGCTGGAAAGCAGCAAGGCCTTTTCCGCATTGACGTGTCTGGCAGGCGGTTGTGGCCATCCGGCCGCATCACTATGTACAGTTTAGACGGCCGCAACTCTGGTGCTTTGCCAGAGGCGCACACATGTACCTCTTTTCGGTTGCATCCCCACGGCGTTTCGATTGATTGACCGGAAACACATGCCGCTTTTTGGCAAAAGGGTATCTGGAACCATTCAGGATGAGTCCAAAAGGGTACACGACAGTCCTTGAGCATACCTTGAGGCGACCATCTTTCTTTGATCCCCGCTTTGGCGCCATAGTTCCGACCTTCGGAAGCCAGCTACATCTCAGTCCCAATCCGAGTCGGAATTGTTGAAATGCCGGTTCCTGGCGAACGCGATGCCGGGAATGACCGTGAAGTATCCCAGAACCCTTGAAACACCCAAGGGCACCAAGGGACCCTCTGCACATGGCTGCTTTCCAATGCTCAAGCCTTTGAACAAACGAATTCAAGAAACCATGGCTTCTGCC
This sequence comes from Effrenium voratum, assembly GCA_963377175.1. NCBI lineage: Eukaryota > Dinophyceae > Suessiales > Symbiodiniaceae > Effrenium > Effrenium voratum. Next base: position 1,439,496 of record CAUJNA010003228.1, read on the forward strand.
ATTTCTTCTTCTGTAGTTGAATCTCGCCTGCCCAGCCCCTCAAGTTGATGCCCAGCTGAACTACACATTTGAAAAGTCTATTCAATTTGATGCGGGATCCCATGAAAGTGATTCAAGGCCCAACGTTGTGACCATTTGTTCCCCATTAACTCGAAGCTACAGACAAGCTCGGAAGATGTGTAGAATCTCAAAACGGATGTATGACCGTGCATGAGTCACGGTCCAACTACGTCCCCGTAAAGGACATGGGACAAAAAGTGAGCCACATGGTGTGCTTCCATTTGCTGAAGTTTTCTGGGGAAAAATGTATACGTCCAATAGTGATAGATTCCCTTTAAAACCAATCAGGAACATATGCAAAAAACAACATCATTTCAGCAAATGGGAGAAAATGGTGGTGTTCCCACCCAAGCTGCGAAAAAGAACGGGGGCTCCCCAAGCAAATGGAACTCGGTGGGGCTTTGACCGGAGCTTTTCTTCATTTGCCAGGCATTGGACAAGCATCAAGCTACGTGCCGAAGCCTGGGCTTCCAGAAAGGTGCCCCTGATATACATAAATACATACATATACATATGTATATATATATATATATATATATATACACATATATATGTGGTCAGCCCCCCCCCATGAACTACCTTTCCTGCTTTCTTGATAAATGACCGCTATATATATAAGATACATATGAACAATATATTTACAGACAAATCAATAACTAAATGACAAACTAAACCATAATAACTGAATGAATAAATAAACAAACCAATGCATAAATAAAAAGGGAACTAAATAAGCAAATAAAGACAATGATAAACCCAAATAATAATAAACACTTTCTTTGAATAAACAGCTACATAAATAAACAAACCAATAAACCAACAAATACAGATATATAAATATATATATGTATACATATATATATATAAATACATACACACATATATGAGTTGCGGACGAAATCTCTTGATAACTTGAATGCCATTGATAATTTGGGTGGGCCCCTATCGGTTATGCAGTGTTTGGAGGTCCAGCTAAAAAAAACGCAACTTTGTAGTGCAAGTGTAGTACGCGAAGTACACTTCCGCAGCTCCAGCTCGAAAATCTCAACTTTGTAGTACAAGTCTAGTACGCGAAGTACACTTCCGCAGCTCCAGCTCGAAAATCGCAACTTTGTAGTACAAGTCTAGTACGCGAAGTACACTTCCGCAGCTCCAGCTCGAAAATCGCAACTTTGTAGTACAAGTCTAGTACGCGAAGTACACTTCCGCAGCTCCAGCTCGAAAATCGCAACTTTGTAGTACAAGTCTAGTACGCGAAGTACACTTCCGCAGCTCCAGCTCGAAAATCGCAACTTTGTAGTACAAGTCTAGTACGCGAAGTACACATCCGCAGCTCCAGCTCGAAAATCGCAACTTTGTAGTACAAGTCTAGTACAAGCTCCATCTTCGAGTACACGCTCGCTCATGGCTCGAAAGGGCTCCTTCTCACGCAGCGCAGGTTTCGTAAAGAAAGGTGTATCGGTCGGCGTATCGGTCGGGGGCATCGGTCGGGCGGGCAGACGTTTGCGGGTTTAAGAGAAGTCTTTGTTGAGAGTTCACAAACATGAGGGGCTGCTAGCACAAAGGAAACGCAATGGGAACCTATGTTCAATGTACTTCAACTCGAGCCAGCTGCTGCAAAGTACAAATCTCGGGCCAGTTGCTGCAAAGTCACTGCAGCCTCAAAATTTATCGTCCTTCAACATTATGTGTAATATGTGTATGTTAACCCTTTCAAATAATCAGGGGTATCGGTTTTGGGTGGGCCCCTATCGGTTTTGCAGTCCTTGGCTACTTTGGGTGACCCCACGGCGGCCCGCATACTACTGAATACTACCGAAGATTTTGCCGGATGCTCACATGTGCGGTCTTTCTCAGGGCGCGGGTTTTCCAAAAAGCCAAGAGAAGTCTCCCCCTCCGAGCTCGGAGTTCCGCTCCTTCGAGGCGAGCAGCGGTTGCAGAGGCATTGGCCTCGCCGGGGACCGGTGCCGCCGGGCGTGGAAAGCGCGGAAAGTGCCAGCGGGGGGCAAGGAGATTTGGTCCACTGATGGGGTGGGCCAGGTGCCCACTGCTGGTCGAAATTCGTACGTTGGAAGCACCGGTTCTCGTCCGACCGAAGCTATGCAACATTCAGGGAGTTAGCCAGCCAATTTGGTCGCTCAGGTGCCCTGTCTTTTGCCAGGTGCCTGTGGATGGTTGCGAAATCCGCTTATCCCGCCGTTCAGAACCCCTGGCTTCTGATGATTTCTCTGTAAGTAGCAACAAAGACCGATTTCCCCGTGTTTCTCAGTGGTGCAGGATTTTGTCCATCCGCAGTATGTGGCACGCACCAGAGAGAGCCAGAGACACAGAGACACATGCACAGAAAGAGAAACTGATTCATTCCTCTGCTTATGCGGAGCGGGGGGGAGGGTGTGTGGATAAGACTTTCACATCTGGGAGAGTTATGCTTTTCCAATTGAGAGCAGGTAGGACCTATATGAATCGAAATAGCTCTTCGTCCGAGAGCTTTGCCATGGTTCTGGGCATCCGTACATCTAAATATCAAATTCGAGCACATGCGCAGAAACGGGGGCCCTTTCACCGGAAATGGAAATGGCGATCCCCAGTTTGAACTTTCAAAGGGAAGGCAGCCATCCTGGCGAGTTTCATTCCTTTACAACAGGGCCTAGAGGTTTCAACTGCAACGGGTGTGGAGAAAAGCCTTCCATTCTGCGCTTTTGCCAAACGGTAACCAAGTACCCGTATAGATGCACGAACGATATGTTATCCCTTTGAGACACCCCAAATTCATGTGTATCTACCAATGTGTGAACACTTCAAGGGACACCAATTTCAAACCATTTGGAGACACATCCATATAGGAAACATGAGGGGTCAGCAACGAATTCCGACCCAACCATTGAACGCACGTTTTCAGTTGAACCACAGTGAACACATCTAAACTGTGCTTGATCCCAAATGAAACAATTCTTCACGGGCTAAGGCTGAGGCATATGGAAGCCAGCATCAAGCAAAGAAGCAGCCTCTGCGGTGTGGAGCCAATCACCGGAAAAAAATGGGTCGCGCCCGGTAACCCCCGAAGCCCCCCCCACCCCTGAAAGGTTCTCGGGACACCTTATTAGATGGCGGTGTTGAGAAGGGTTCTGCAAAATCATTCCGGGGGATCCGGGGGGAGGTGGTCTCATGCCCCGCCTGAGCTCAATAAATGTCTCGCTCAACAAAAAGCCAACGGCCAAAATGGCAAAGCACCACAATCAAAGGTCAAACGCACTAACATCAAACAACAAACGGATAGACGCAAATCATGCAATTGGTTTATGAAACTGGTTCTTTTAGTGTCAAAACACTGGTTTTCTCTCTTTGTGTGGTGTCCTTTTAGCTTCAAACCTCCAGCGGCCAGGGAGCAGAAAGACACCTTGCGGTTGAAGGGAAACGCAGCCGAACCAAAACAGGGCGCTGCAGGTCCCCTTCTGCAACCAGCAGCCACTTGTCGAACGAGTTTGGATTCTGTACACAGGGGCACCGACAGCTTTCCGTGCAACATGAAATCCTTAGCTTGGTGGTGCTCAGTAGCTATGGAATGACCAAGTTCGGGCAATGGGAAGGAATCCAGGGATTCACTCAGCAAAAACCACAAGGGATTGTGAATAGGGGTCATCCCCTCCCTGCTGAGAACTAGCAAGTCAAGAGGGTTTCCCATTTCGACCCTACAAACCACCGGCAAAAGACCCCAGCGAGTACGTACGGCCTTACTTGGCCTTCTTGAACGCAGCACTTGAAATACCCCCCTTATTTGGAATACACGAACCCTTCAAGTCCTTGTCTCAGTGAAATCGAACTCTGCTGCCAGGCGAGTTTCAACCGCCACAGGAGAAATACTGGGAAACTCGTGTGGGTGGTACCCAAAAGCTCGACAACTCAAAACGGCAGGCGTCTTTTATTGTGTCTATTAGCACAGCCAATTGCAGCATGAGAAGTGGTGTAGCATCTTATCTTTTGGGAAGTCCCATTGGGGTGTATTCAACATCCAACATTAGTTGACCTGGCCCGGTGGAGATAAACGGCTCACCTTTTAGTTTGCCACGGCAAAACATCGGGGGTTGGGTAAGTGGTTCCCCTTTCCCAGACGGGCGCCAACTTCACAAGACCGCAGTTTTTTGGTTGCTTATGACTCGCTGTGCTTATACATTTCTCGCGAAGCTTTGTTCGGTGAAACCCCACCAAACCCCTGGACTGAAGGTAGACCCCAAATAAGGACAGAGTCAACAATGGGGAACCAAGCCCAACCTTTGTGGTGTGTGTGTGTGTGTGTGTGCGCGTGTGCTTGTTTCTTTCTTTGTTTGTTTGCTTGTTGCAACGATTTGTTCATTGAAAGCCCACCAACCCCCTGGACTGAAGGTAGACCCCAAATAAGGACAGAGTCAACAATGGGGAACCAAGCCCAACCTTTGTGGTGTGTGTGTGTGTGCGCGTGCTTGTTTCTTTGTTTGTTTGCTTGTTGCAACGATTTGTTCATTGAAAGCCCACCACACCCCTGGACTGAAGGTAGAACCCCTGCTTGATTGCTTGCTTGCCTGCTTGCTTGTTGGCCTGGCTTGGTTTGTGTGTGTTCAACTCGCCCAGTCACCCTCTTTGAGGGCTGCGCGCTCCGGCGGTGGCGCCAGAGAGGCACCTGGAAGGAACCGGGCTCGCGGGAAGACCACTCGGTTTTGGAGGGACAACCAAGGGGCCCAAAGAACCAAGGGCAAACTCAAGGGAAAACAAAACAAAAAACGAGGAAGACCATTTTTCCCAGGGTTAAAAGGGAAACCAAGAGAAAACCCAAGGGACAACCAAGGGAGACCATTCTGGAGGGTTTAAAGGGAAACCAGCTAAAAAAACGCTTCTGAGAAATTGGGAGAAGGAAGCTCGGGAATTGCTTACACAGGCCACTGGGGACGGGCCAAAAGGTCGGGGAAAGCAAGCAATCTGGTGCAAGGGTCATTTGGTGTGCTGCTTTTTCGCGGGGCCAACAAGGGGGTTCACTATTTTGACACTTCCTTTACTTCAAGGGGTTCATTATTTTAACAGCTTCCCTATGTTTAAACCGCCGTTGCTTCCCCTTCAAGGGAACCAGGGTCTCGTTCAAGGCATTTTGCTCAATGCTGAAGATCATTGACTCCAAATCTCTCAATGCTAAAGAGGACAATAAAACTCCGCTGAGCAGAGGGCATCCAATGCCAGCCTCAAGAACATCCTGTCCCGTTCGGAATTAGTTTCACATTGCCAAACAACAGGCCGTCGTTTCCCAGCAAACCACCCGTGACAAGCGTGCAACGACTCTGCCGAAATGGCCAAGAACTACGCCAAATGGGAAGCAAGCTCAGGTGGTTCAACGTGATCAGTAAAGGCAACACCCCCCACCGAACCTCACAAAACAAGGCAAATGAGCTACAACTCACAATGGCAAACGTCCATCCTGTACCATATCTGGCATTTTTGCGCTCCTTGCTCGACCAAGGTGACCGCATGCTAAGCTTCCGTTGGCTTGACAAGATACACAAACGCTTTTGCCAAGCATGACAACCTCTCTCCAAAATCATCCTTTTGTAATTTGATCCTCATCCCGTTGCTTACCTCGGAGTCACTGGATTCCTGCGGTTGATCAATTTACTGGTGGCTTTCCTTGAACCCATCGCCGCTTTAGATTCCCAAAGGGGACATGGCCCAGCAACCCTGACACATGTTGGAACAATTCTTTGAACATCTTTCGAATTTTGTTTGGGGACTCTGATCGGGTCTGGTTCTTTTGCCCCATCGGAATTCAAACGGCCTACTCAGCACGTAGGGAATAAAAAAAGGCGGCTCCCGTCTATGCTTGGGATCCCATAACCTTCGTCCAGGGTTCATTTGATTGCATCCCAACCATGTGTTTTGTTGGAACCCGTGTTGTGATTCTGGTTCCTTTCCTGGCTTCCCTTTAGAAATTTAGAAAGCAGAAACACCTCACGCAGCTCAGGGCGGGGCCACCAGTAGTACTCAGCAAAGAAGCTGCGCCGCACCTGGCAAGGGGCGAATAATCCAAAGCAACATGTGTTTGCGGTTGGACCATAGGTGTCCTTTTAGGGGGAAATAGATGGCCCTGGTAGATGATTACACCACCAGGTAAACCAGGGCCATCTATTTTTCTACCAAAACAACAAAAAAGGACAGCTAGGGGTTGGACGTTGGTTACCTTGCAATTTGTGGCTTTCACGGTTTTTCAGTATGGCAGGTAAAATGCTACACGAAACGAAACAGCAGCCACTCCCACCCCAACCCCCGCTTTCTCTTTCGGGGTTAGCGGTCGGGTGGGGGGCGGGGTAGGTCGGTGGATGGGTGGGTGGGTGGGAGGGCTGTTGAGCGTTTGGGCGTTTGCGACATTTCTGAAGCCCCTTTTTCGGGCTTCCAGCCAAAGCACATCATTGCATGAACCATTCAACCAAATTTGGAGGTTCCAACGACTACGTGGCACCTCCCCTTTTGTTGCATGGTGTCCGGGGTTTGGAGCAGATGCCGAGGGGCTCGCTTGTCCCCGGTGAAAGACGCTCTCGCCAAAGTTGGCCTCCGAGAGGCTCCAACTTGCCCTCCGCAGTCGGTTTCGGTCCCCGTAGGATTGGACATGTCTCAGTCCTTCCTCGCGGACGTGGCTGGCTTCTGTGCAGCCTGGTGAGTGTCTGCTGGACAGGTAGAACAGCGACGAATCGCGATATGCCAAGCCCAAAACGGTCGAGCCCATTTTTGGCCGGTGTTGCGTTCGCTACACTGAAGCCAAGGTCGGAGGGCTATTTCTTATTCTACCTCCACTTCTTGAGTGGTTCAGAAACAGATCAGCCTTGTTACCGAACGATCTTCCCAACAAGTAAGTTCAACTGGGGAAACGTTGGGCCAATCCCTGGTAGCGCCAAAAGGGAAACCTGCTGTACTACCTCAGCTTCGCCCCCGAACAAAAACATATCTTTTCAAATGCTGGTCCATATGAAATAAACACTGAATATGAACTCATACTGACATTCTAGTGTGTACATTGGCTCCGGCGGGCGTGTCTCAAAACTAGGCCAGGCAACCCCGAGCATGGAACCCCAACACCCCTCTGTTTGTAGGTCCCATGAAAGCACCCTTGGGAAAATTTGTTTGCTGGCCCCCTGAAACCAGGTTGCCCTCATGAACCTGCAAAAACAAGGGCTGTGAGTTTTCCGCAACACCGCCTCCAAAGGGAAAAACGCCAACCCGCACGTGCAGCTGCCGGGATGTCAGTCCGCGGCCTCACGACAACTTCCATCGCCCTTGTCCAGGATGTAGCTCCGATGGATGCTGGCCTGGCCCAAAGACAAAGCCTGGGGCCCAGTGGGCGGCTTCAAAAGGGGCCCATTCAGCAGGTTTACTTTGAACCGCAAGGGTTCCAAACTCCAGGACATCAGCCAAAAGGATGGGGGCTGCACATCCAATTTCAGAAAATCTAGCCAACTGCCAAGTTTTGGGCCACACCCGCGTTGTTGGTTGCGAACGCAAAACTCAATTCCTCTGGTTTCATCAATGAAAGTTGAGCGGACTTCCATCCCGCAAAACCAAATGTACTCTTGGTTGCTTGCTTCAGGCAACCAAAGTGAACCGCAACGGGTTGCGTGATTGAGTGTTCGCTCAAGTTGGTGGTGTGCAGAAAAACGTTTCCCCTGTGAGGTACGTGCGGTCCATGCGGATTCACCAAGGAGCAACTCAATTGAGCCCATTACAGCCTGTAAGAAAATTAGACCAGCCTGGTTTTTCCAGCAACATCCTTCCCTGGAAGCTGTCTGCAAAGCTGGGGCTTCAGCCAAGGATTGGCTTCCGACCCCCACAGCCATGGCTGGGGAAAAATAACTCTACCCAAGTCAGGGTTGCAGCCAAGAGCCTGGCAGGGTTCAATTTGGGCCCTGGCAAAAGCAACCTCAACACATTTTGGTCCCAAACAGGAACGCCAGAGGGATACTAAGCAACACAAGGGTTTGGACCACCTGTTGGGGGCCCTTCTGGAGATCCCAGGCAAGTCCCGGCGCCTGTTCGCAGAGGTCGCAAACGGTCAGGCTCTGACACACCGCGCAGTGCCTGCAAACAACACGCGCAGGGGCTATGTTCCACTTGCAGCCAGTGCAGGCAGAAAACAAACACGTATTGGCCCAAATCCGGGTACACAACAAACACATGTTCGGATGTTGGTCCATATTTCGTCCAATCAAAACAATAAGGTAGCTTTGGAGAAGCACCCCTCCCAGTTTTAGGTTGATTCCAGTGAGTGGTGCGTTGGCATAAGGGTTTTTCCTTTTCCCTACTTGCAGTATGTAGCCGAGTTGTTTCAATTTAGATCCCAAATCCTAATCCGCAATCCGTAGCACCACTACAAAACACATCATCGCCGTCTGGCATATTCCATTTTTTTTGCTTAAGCCCCTGGAAAAAATAAAAACCGTTCCAGTAGCGATGATTTCCTTTTAAAACCAACAAGGAGAAATATAAAATGTTCTTCAGCAAATGGAAGCATAAGGACTAAGGATTGAATATTTCAACGCCCAGTTTAGGAGCCTAGGTCCTCCAGTCGAGAGGTTAGAATAAGGGTACCAACTTTTTCTGTAGTCTATTTTAGAAGGGGGGCCCTCCCAACAAAAAAGGGGTAAAAGAGCGGGCACCTAGCTGGGGGACCTACCGTAGGTGGACGAATTAATCAACCCCTTGCAGATGTAACTCCCCCTGCCCGCCCAATTTCAAATTTATTGCCCGTTTGAAAGTGTAACACTGACATTGCGGGGTACGGGTGTGTGTGCGCCGTATCCGTTGGCGGCTTGATTAATTTGTCCATCTACTGTAGGAGCAGTCCCGGCCTGTTGCAGAAGGAGCATCGCATGGCCTCTTTGTCCGGGTAGGTGCCCTGTGGACACTCCAACGTGCCTGACAGAGCGGGTCGCCGCTTGCTGAGGACGTGCAACCTAGGGTTAAATGAGTCATGCTCAAACCCGGTATTCAGATGGTCGACCCAGAACCTTGCAAAGGATTAAGAAGGCGGATATCCGCAGCTATTTATGGTTGGGATTCTCCCTTACTAACCTTCATCTACCCGGGTTTTTGATTGTGACTCAAATGGTCAATGGGGTAGGGCTTGGCCATTCTTACCGTGGCCACGACCTACTTTAGTAGGTTGACCTTTCTTATTGAGCACGTCCCTATAATATCCCAGCTGGTACCGGTAATAAGGACCCCCCCCCCCCGCAGAAAAGGACCTTCATCGTGGGTGAGCTTGTTCAGCAACCGGTAGATGTCACAACTCTCCGCTTGTGCCCTGCACTTGGCTGCTAAGGATTCCAGAGTCAACTGTCAGATGCCTTTCCGAGAGACCTTGTTGCGGAGGCTGTGTGTCTTTTTGAGCGTACCCGTTTATTGCCGATTTAAAGGGACATCAAAAGGACATCCACCAATTTCGAGTCCCCATATTTCCACATCTTCGGGTGAGCAACGTTGGGAACTTTGTGGGTCGAGCCGATGTTGGCCATGAGTTACACGGCATCTAGAGCTTGACATATGAGCCACAATCAAACTTACTAGACCTGGACGCTTAGTGAGTCTCCCAGGTTTCTGTGAGGAAGGGAGTCCCCCCATACCCCTCCTCAATGGACCAGACCGAACCTCATATTTGTGTCTTCTTCTGAGAGTACCGAATCCGAGCTTGCATTGAAGGGATAGCAACCCAACACCACCATTTTTGGGCTGCGCCATTTTGACACGTTTTGCTGTACCTCACAACTGCAACTTTCTGTGAGACTCGCGATGATTGGACTCGATGTCCACTTTGAGACACACCCCTTGGGCCCGGGCAGGAATGGGTCCTGGATGCCGGTGGCAAGGCTTCAGTCAATTTTGGGCCTGCTTTTGGATGGCCTTTAAAGGGAAATCCGAAGGAACCCGTGGCCGTCACTTGGGTGGCTCGATGTAGACAAAGACATTTGTCAAATCTAACAACCTGGTCTTGGTGAAAGGAACGAAACAAATCATTTAGGTTACGCAAGGAAACGAGGGGCAAAAACCTGATGACAGCAGCCAACCCGATGCAGCTTCTTGATGGGTCATAAACTGATTTGCGTGAGGATAGCGCTGCCCTAGGCAGACTTGTGATGGCAACGTCAAACAAAGAAGTCTGCTTCGAAGTGCATGAGTTCACATCTAAGGAGGCGATGATCATAGTCAAAGATCCCGGCATTTCTTGCCCTATTTCTTACTCCTGCACCTGTGCATGCACGGCATGAAATGATATACCATGTGTAAAAAAGCCTCTCAAACTCGCCGTTGTTCTCTATGCCTGGCAACACGGAGACGGGTTGCAGAACACCGAAACCAACACGAAAGCCCCAATGCGGCCCATGCCGATATGTCGACAATTCTTCGGTGATTGCTCTGCACGGTTTTCATGCAGATACCAACTTTTCGCTTAGACCTGAAGGAGCTGAGTCCCTGTTTGGGAGCTCCCGGAAGGCCTTTGCTGGTGTAAACACGGAGCCATGCAATCGCGAGGGTACAAGTTTCCCTACTCAGGCCACCAGCATGTGATGGTTCTTCCTCTCTCATCGCTCTTTGGGTCTCTTCTATGGACGCTTCTTGCACGGGTTGCCAAGCTCTGTAGGTTTTCCATGTGCCATCAAGTGTTTATCATTTGGACCATTTACAATACACATGCAACAAGTACAAATTCTCAGGTGCTGTGCCACAGGTACCAAGCATCGTGCAATTTGATACGTGACACCTGTCTTTTTACGTGGATGTGCCAGGGGTTGTCGCGCCAAAAGGATCGACTCTTGTCTAAAATCCCAAGGGGTTGACCATCCCTGGTGTAAGCACTCACCAAACAAAGACAAACCCTCAACTTGCTTGTACAAGCAGAACGCGACTCGTTTTACATCGGACAATGACACTTGGTTGTGTACTGTGTATTGTTTGCATCGGTAATGAGCTACCAGTAAGATGAGCTAACATAAACTAATGGCATCCTAACTCATAACTCTAGCCCTGACACCTTGATGCCAATCTTAAACATACATCCCGTTTGGGGATGGGTTGGTGTTTCAAGGTTGGACATCGCGAACGCAACACCGTAGTTTTTGTTTAGATGTTTCACAAACAAACAAACGAGCGAGCAAGCAAGCAAGCAAGCAAGCAAGCAACCAACCAATCAAGACACAAACAAACAAGCAGGCAGAAAGTAAGCAAGCAAGCCAGCCAGCCAGCCAGCCCGCCCGTCAGCACGCCAGCACGCACGCACGCACGCACGCAAGCAAGCAAGTATTGTCGATGTCTGGAAACATTACCGAAAACCGTCTCCCAGGCTGGGTGGTTGCAAAAAAGCCTCTAATTGTCAGCCTTAGCATCCCCAAACCCCCTCCCTGAAACCCAAACTCCCTCCCCCAAACGCAAGCCCCCTTCACCCCCCCAACCCCCTTTGACAAACCCACCAACCCAACCCAGCCCGGAGTCCTTGGGTCGAAGAAGGGCCGGCGTTCGCCGCAGCTGTCCCGAGACACCTCCAGAGAGTAGATGCCCCGGGCGGCCTCGGACTTGACTCTCGAGGCTTCCGGAAAAATTGACCCGAGGTGTCAGGTTCACAAGGGACAAGTAAAGGAACACCACTGCTAGGTCTATTCTTGTAGGGGGACCCTCCCCCAAAAAAGAAATGGTGAAAGGGCGCTACTGGCGGACCTAGTAAAGGAATACCACTGGTTTTGAAGGGAGGTTTATGGCTTGGCAACTGGGTTGGAGAAACTTCTTTCCTTGGCTGCAGGTGTGTGGGTGATTTTTTTATTGGCGAAATCCCGAAGCAACACGCCTTCAAGGCGGGACATCACACTGGATTCCGCCCGGGTCGCTCCCGACTTCCTGCCTGCATGGGGTCCGCAGACTCAATGGTCATTGTGATCTTCCGAACATGACCTGAGCCGTTGGGAAGCAGCCCTTCCTGAGATACCAAAGCGGTCGATTCCCCCAACAACTTGATCACTTTCAAGAAAACTCGCTTGGTGTCACGCAGAGTCGCAAGCTAACGCCGAGCTCGACAGGGCCAGCCCGGTTGAGGTACCCGCGATCTGATCACGTGTCCGGGGTGCCGATTGGACGAACAAATTAAAACAAAGCCCGCCATCCCCAAAGATGGTACCAAGTTCACCTTGCAGGTGTGTATTAAATTCTGTGGGACACATTGACCCACGGACTGCCCAGACCTTCAGTTTGCACTCGGAACCAGCGCAGACCAAGACATTTGTCAGTTGATAGTAGTGGCTCGCAAGATGTTGATTTTGGACTCCTCCATGCTCCAAGTTGGCTGCTTTCCTTTTGGCAACCCTCCCTCAACCGCGAGAGGACCTCTAAAAAATGAAAGCCAAAGCATCTCAAAGAACTGGTTGATGGTCCATGCCATCTCTCAGACCCAACTGGGTTGACAGTTCGGCCCAAACCAAACGAAGACAACTTCTCAACCCTTGCTTGGGCTTTGGACTCTGCCTCAATGGGAAGGAAATTCAGGGTGCGGGTGGGAAGAAGGAATGCGCTGGAAATTTTCTCAGAAAGCCGGGTGGAAAATGGCACTCGGAAGACATCTACTTTCACCCAAGGTATATACAATTGGTTCTTCTGAATTGATCTTTGAATCCCTTGCTGCAGGGCCTATCGATGCTCAAAAGGCAAATTACCTTGCCACTTCTGTGATACCGCCACAAGGTCCCCAAATGCCCCTTTTGAAACCGGCAATCGTGTACCATCACAGAAGCGAGGTTGCTTGCCCACCCTCATGCAGAAACAACCCTGACTCGGCCTCATGTTTCTAGCTGCATTGCACTTCCCCGATTCCAGCATCCATTTCTTGGGATGGCATCACTCTGGCTGCTACATAGGGGGTCTGCAAAGAAACAAATCAACAATGGTCGCCCCAGTTTGGTCTCCCTTTGGATAAACTAAACAGTTTGGCTATTTAGCACGCCCCAAAGAACGATGGCTGAAACCGATGGAACCCGGAACTTTCAGAAACGTCCTGGGAAATCCAATGGACACCACCGCCAGTGATTTGTTTGAGCTTGTGAGACAGCTTTTCGTGCAAACTGTTGCAGGTCGGGACATGAGCCCCAACAAAATGTGACTTGCCCCACAAGGAGACATGGGCAACTTTTTGCTCTCGCACTCGTTGTTGTTGAGCACGTGCCTCCGTTTGCTTGAGCTCCCAAGACAAAATAGACATATTTCCAGTAGTGATACATTCCCTTTGAAACCAACAAGGAGAAACACAAAAACATGTTAAGCAAATGGACGCGTGAGCTCCAAACGTGCCCTCCCAAAAGAACGAACCGCGGAAATCTTTCGACCAAACCTTCTGACTTCGTGAAAGCTGAGCCGCCCCGCCGGGGTCAACCAAGAAGACCTGCCAGGAGGTTCAATTGGGCGTCGTTTTTTTTCTCTTCTTCTTCTTCTTTTTTGGTGTGGACCCCGCTTTGGTGGGCTTTAAAAGGGACACCTTTAAGCAAACACTTATTTTGAATCGTCCAGAACCTTCCAATCATGGACTTCCACAACCTGCTTTCCTACAGGTTCCAAATGATCACACATGGGTGTGTGTAAAAATGGGGGACCCGCCCGCAAATCAACCGGTGGTTTGCCTTTTGATGTCCCTTTGAACCATCAACATGGTACCAGCGCTGGACAAAGTCATGCCTAAGTCATGCCCCCATCAGTTCTCAATACCAAATCCCCATGTACACGCAACTTCTAAGAAGTCATGCCTACGTCATGCCTGGACTTCAAACGCGCATGGAACGCAACATGTGAAGTGGCACGCTTTTGTTCCAAAAAAGGTGAACGCTCAGGCATGAACCCCGCATGGAACGCAATATCTACAATAAGCTGCTTATAAGCCCTCAAAAGCTCACATTGAATTTGAGAAACCATTGGAACGCTGATTGACAAACAAACGCATAAAACACACACAAAACGCACAAAACACATGTCTGCCGTTCCGCTCGCGGCCACTTGCCAGACACCTCGTGGCGCCGCTGGTGCTGCTGCTCGCCACTCGAAAGCCGTCGAGATGCCTCGAAGGGCTGGCTAGGGGCCTTCTGCTCGTTTGAGAAACCCAGGGGAGTGATTATCCCTTCGGATAAGAGCTGAAGGACTTATAAGGGACAGACCTGTTGGACAACTTGCAATCTCCTGGGGGGCAGTTGGAAAGGCCGGTTGGACAACTTGCAATCTCCTGCAAGGTGTTACGACTTTTATGAGCGAGAGCAGCATTCCAAGGAATGTAACTGCTACGAATCCGCTACGCTAACACAAGCCACCCCAAGCAGATTGAAGTTCTGAACATTGGCTTGTTGCGTTCTCACTGAAAGCCCGATGGAGCAGCACAAATACAACACAAAACCCTTTCTGTAACATCAACAGCCACAGACTCTTGACACTTTGGGCGATTCTCTCGGTATCACCGGAAGTTATTTCAAATACATAATTTTCCCACAACGGCGTGAGACCAAAGGCGCTGTCTCCAGAAACCGCTAAGAGCCCCGCATTCTGCAACTCTCCTGCGAGTAGGCCAGAGGGAAAGAAGAATTGACACCCTCAATTGACTCCATTTGCTCAAGCCCCCTAGAAAAATAACAATATTTACAGCAGTGATAGATTCCACGTCAAACAACATACGTGCCATGGTCAAATTCTGGTTTGGCCCAAAGCTATTGTTCCGTACAAAGGCTGCTAATTTGCCAAGGGAGGGGCGGATGCTCGGCATACTATTCGTACTGATGCCAAGCAAAGGGGTCGCTTGACCATGGCATATACGGGTGTGTTGTTTTTGAGACGCTTTTTCGGGTCCGGGTCCTCCTATTTGGGGGAGTTAGATTTTTAGGTGACCCACTAAAATGGTGGTTTTCCTTTTGGTTTCCCTGTAAACCCCGCCAAGAACGGGGTACCAACCAAAAAAAGTACGAGCCACCCTGTCCTCTCTGCTCCGGTGAAGCCTCCAAAGATGGGCCAGTGGCAATTCATACCGTGGATGGTTGCGCAATCCATTTCGCACGAAATGAAACCAGGGGACACCAGAACGTTTGTTGGTATTCAGGGGAATCATCAGAAACCAGGGTTCCTTGGGTGGTGCAGGATTTAGTCCATCCACAGTTGGGCCTTAAGGCATTTCGGCTGAAGGGACACCTCCCAGTGGTGCCTAGGCGCGACAGAGTCCCATGGATGCGTTTGTTTTCCTCACCCTCAAGGGCGTGCACGACTCCGCGAGTTGCACGGTCACCTGGAAAGCATTGACGTGCGGCGAGCTCAAGGAGATCTATGTGGAGGTTCCCACTTGGGTCTCTTGGAAGCTAGCGGTGGAACAAGGTGTTTGCCTGTTGAACCCCAACGTGTGCAACATGGCCCATAGGAGTGTGCTCTCTGTCTCGCAGACAGGGAGGTGCATTTGCATCCCCCAGCCCTACCCGTGCGGGCAGCGTGTCGTCGCTGAAGGGTTTGCTGGAATAGGTGGCTGGACCCGGGCCGCTGCCTATGTCAATACCAAGGTTGCGCTTCACGTGGAGCACTGCCCGGAGGTTGCCCAGATTTGTGCTATCAATCACAAGGTCAAGTGCTTGTCCTTGGATGAGGTGGTCCAGCTGCTCCAACGAGGTCTGCCTGTGCCCAGCTGCACCCTCGTGGCAGACATGTGTGACCCAATGATGTGGGCCTCTGCAGCCCCCCATGCCAACCGTGGTCTGGGGCCGCCCGCCAGCGCGGGTTGCATTCGCCTGATGGTTTGTCGTTCACTGGTACTTTCAAAATGGGCCAATGCATCAATGCCACTTCCATCACCATAGAAAACGTTGCGGGTTTCCACAGCCACCCACACTACGACCGTGTCATCCGGTTTGCGCAAGAATGTGGGTTTGCCCTCGTGCATCAGGGCACTGCTGAGTGCCTGGCGGTTGCTCCTGTGAACCGCAATCGCTGGCTTGCCACATTTGTGCGCCGAGATGTCGAGATCGACCCGCATAGAGTCCAGCAGGCGGCCAAACTCGCCATTTGCCGCCCTTGCATGCCGTTGTACAAAGCCACCCTTGCAAGTGAGGACGTGATTTGCAAATACTTGCCCAAGCACGCCGCAGCATTTCTTCCGGAATCGGATGCTGTTCACAAGCTGTCCGACCCACGCATGTTGCCCTCTTGGGCCAAGAAGGCCATTGCTGTGGGCAAAGCGGGTAGTGCAGTCCGAGCGCGTGCTATTGGCCCAGACCAGCACATGCCATCGATCATGGCGTCATATGGTGGACAGCATCGGCTCCCTCCCAGCCTCCTGTGTGAAAAGGGTCTCCATACACCATTGTGGTTCGACCAATCCCTGGATTCCTGCAGGTATTTCAGCCCGACAGAACTCGCTGCATGCCTCGCCCAGCCCTTTGACCTTGTCCTTCCCTGTGACCACGATGAGGCTTGGAAAATCCTTGGGAACTGCATCACCATTCCCCATGCAGCACTGCAGATTTGTAGGACCTCAGCCACGCTTCCCCGTTTGCACCTGACACGGAGTTGGCCAGTATCATTGAGTTGGTTTGCGCCAAGAAGATCAGGGCCTCAAGGGCCATCTGCGTGACCCAGGGATGTACATACACCATCAGGGATATCGACAGTCTCAGACAGCTTGCACTCGCAGCCTCTAGGCAAAGATTCCTGGATGCCGATGTCCAGGAGAATACTGAGCCCACACCGTGTGTTCAAGCGACGTCCCAGTTGCATCCTGGTGCCGCTGCGCTCCCACAGCCAGCCTCTCCCAACCACATCCAACAGTTGCACCAGCACCTCACTCCCTGCCAGCATTTTTCCCGGACCTGATGAGCAGGGGCCTATGTGCGCTCCTGATACGTGTGCCTTGCAGACCCCACTGCAGCACATGCGTAGCAGTGTCGTCCCCAGGCCATCCGCAGCCAGTGACCCCATTGAGCCTTGTGACTCCCCGACACCAGGGCATGTTGCCCTGCACACCGAACGTGAAGCATGCCATGGTGACCCGTCCGTGCACCAGCCTCTGCGGCTGCACCCGGGACCAACCCACAAGTAGTGCGGCCCCCCATGTTGCTGAACCACCACGTAAGCTGCGCAAGACCTCAGCCGCCGCACTGCCTCGTGCCTGTGAACCCGAGACCACTTGGGGCATCGCCTACCCATTGCGTGAGTGTGTGGTGCCCAAAGCATCACCCAGATGTGTTGCTCTCAGTGGTGGAAAAGATCTTGCTGTTGATATGCCCAAGTTTGGTCACATCACGTTTGACACGATCCCGGTGTCCCAGCAAGTCGATTCCTGGGACTCTTTGCCCATTCCTGAGCCCGCGCTTCTTCCGTGTCGCATCCTACATGATAAGGGCGTTTGGGCGGTTTCCCAGTGGGTTAGGAACGGTACGTCCGTTTGTGACATGCTCCGTATCAGCCTGCCACACATCCTTGCGGAGCACTGCGCTGACATCCAGGTCAACGGCAGTAAAGCCATCGCTTACTTGGTGCCTAGTGACCCCAAGGGTTTCTGCATCCGTGTCTGTTTCTGTGAGTTTGCCAGGGTCGTTACGGCTGATATCCTTGGCACTGGACGCATTTGCATGGTTGATGCAACATGGACTGTCAGAGACCTTCTTGCGCTAGTCGCAGGAGATGCAAAGGTCCTCTGCAGCCAGCTGGTTGCGCAACAAGATGGGGTCCTGGCTCACCCGGCTGAGTTTGTCCTTGCCCGCTCGGGAACCAGCTTCCAGGTGTCCATCAGCCCTGCCTTGATGCCACTGCCTGCCCTTCCAGTCCAGATGTGTAACATGCCACAGCTCCCTTTCCCACCGATTTGCTCCGACGCATCCAAGCCAGCTGGTGAGGCACACATCCGCCTTGCAATCAGGCACCCTGTGTGGACTACCGTTAGGACCTGTGCTGTGTGTGACGATACGCACCTCTCTGTTGCCATCCGCCTTCTCCTGCCTGACATCGCAGCAACAATGGATATCCTGCCTGTTGTCAACGGCTTTGTGTGCAATCCGGAGCTGCCCGTTGCCTTGGCTCTGCGTGCCCCGTGTGAGTTGACCTTCCAATCACACAAGCCTTATCCAAGGGCTGCCATCATTGCCATCCCCTGTGTCGGCAATCCTGCTCCAGACAAGGACGCCACCCTTGTCAAAAGATGGGTGCGGAGCCCCTTCCAATCCAAAGCCAGTGAAATGTCCTTCCAGCAAGGCACTACGCTCATGGCAATTGGAGCGGCATCATACCTCAAATGCACGTCCAACCAATCCTTCCTCACCATGGAGGACGGCAAGCACATTGACCCCCGCACCAGGGTCGAATGCACCCAACCCGAGAAGGTGCTGGATTTCCGTGCCTGTCCAGTCAAAGGGGGTGCCAAGCAACCACCCAAGAATGATGATATACGTAAGGTCGTGACCAAGGCCCTTGCCGACCGTGGCGTGCGTCAACCTGCCTTGCCGGGGGCCGTGTTGCGTGCGTCCTCAGCAACGTGGATCCGGCTCACCTACGCACCCACCTGCATGAGCCCAGCCACGATTTCTGGTCCTCGCTCAAAAAGCTTGCATCGGACGCCAAGATCCGTCTCATCACACCGACCGAGTTGAAGGAGTGGCAGCAGACCTTGCGCAAGCGCAAGCAGACCGAGGGCCCCAGCCAGGGGTCCAGCAGCTCCCATGCTAACAGCATCAGAGCCATTGATGTGGCCACCATCACCATCGACCTGCAGTCCTTCAAGCAGAAGGATCCAAGGTCTCATACCTTGCCCCTGAGAGATTCGGCCCTGACCAGGAGGGCCTCGCCATCATGACCAAGGCCGCAGCAGAAGCCTTCCTGCCTGCCAGCCGCATCAGCGCAGGCCCTCTGGCCATTGCAATCGTTGACACCAAGCCAATTGCAGGGCTTCAGCAGTTCATGGCTCCTGCGTTCAATCACGAGGATCAACCCGTTCTCGTTCCCACCTGCCTTGTGAACTTTGGTGATGTTGAAATCAAGTTTGCAGCGGATGTGCCGTCCACCTCCATGGGTGCCGTTGCATCCTGTGTCGTTGAGTTCTGGGTCAGGCGTGACCTCGCCGCTCAGTGGAAAGACGTTGCTGATCATATGCAATACCTGGGTGTTCACCTGCCCGAACTCAGGAACGGCAAGGTCATGGCCACTTGGAGTGCCAAGTTCTTCAGCAAGGACCGTAAACCAGCACCCCACGATAAAGCCGCATACCTGCATGGTTTTTTCCGACTCCCTATGACCGTTGTTGACCCCGTGCTGGCCAGATCCGGAACTGCGGGCATCTTCCTCACACCAAAGGGAGACGACAAGAAGCCGCACCAAGCCTTTGCCATCATTCCCCTCCCTACTGCCTCCCTGGATGATGCCGTTGCTAAAGCAACCAGTGACCCCAACATCCTTGGTGTCGTTGAGCACTCGCAGCATTTTGCCCTCCGTTGCAGGCGTGAGAACCTTCAGAAGGTTCGCAAAATCCTCACCCCCGAAAGCCTGTTCGTCCCAGAAGGTGAGATGCCGCCGGACTCGGAGGCCTTCCAGCTCAAGCACCTTACCGATCACACAACCCCGGAAGCGCTGACCGCTGCCCTCGCACAACTGGGCTGGAATGCCAAAGCTGTGAGGCCTGTCAACCAGTCAATGTGGCTCATCACAGCCAAGGACACGCCACCGGCCCGTCACCTGTGCATTAATGGTAGCTTTGTTGTGGTTGTGTCGTTGAAAAAGCCCTGCGACACTGTCATCCCCAAGGTCGGCCCACAGGCCGTCCAGTGCACTGTTATGCAGCCACCGAGCGAAGCTGGATTGTCCGCCTCCACAGCCACGACCAGGTTCGCGGACCTCAAGACTGAGCTCGCTCACCAACTCCAAGCCATGGTGAAGTTCCAGTTGCAGGCGCAGGAAGTCGAGACCGTTGCCAAGTCGGTCGAAGAAACCAAAACCGACTTCCAGAATTTCCGTGATGCCACTGCCGCCGAATTCCGTGCCCTCGGTGACAGACAGACTCACACCAATACCAAGGTCGCCGAGGTTGAGCAAGCAGTCCAGGCCAGCGGCCAGAGCCTGCTCCAGCAGATGAGCCAGCTGTTCCAAAACATGCAGGAAAACCTGGGTGCCCGCCTGGACAAACTCGAATCCGACGCGCGTGCCAAAGCCCGCAAAGTGTCGTGACTAGGGACCTTGTGCCGTCCCACCACCACCATAGCCAACTGCCTATGCCCTTTGATCTGGGCAATAATTTGCTGTTTGTCGTGTTGTCTGCATGCTTGCCGCTGCATATACTGTGACACGGCCTCTTGGGCTGTTCTCGTCACTGCCTGCATGACCGAGTGGGTCACTCTTGTGACGCGCAACCTTTGCATGAAATCAATATCTTGCATGCCACCCATCAAAATCATATTGCATTCCATCCTTCTTATTGCTACGTGTGGTACCCTCTCTGGGTGTGATGGCACCTGCAAGTGTACGAAGGACTCCAATCCCCCCATTTGTGGGATACTATGCGTTATGGGCTCTCAGCCCGGAGTATTACCTTAATTATTGGTTTTTTCTGCATCATGTTGGGCCTCCGCCCTGCTTTGTGTCCATTGCCACCTTCTCTTGTGGTTTGCCGCACCTCCTTTCGTGTTCGCACTCCTAGGAGGAAGAGAAGGTGTGGCTTTGCACCTTGTCGTTTCAGTCGAACCCGCAGGAAGCGAAAACGCAGGGCAGTGTGTGGCCCAGCAGCATGTGCTGGGATGGTGGACCTGCCTCCTCGAAGTGTGTCCACTCTTGGTTGCTACCATCTCCCAGCCTTAATTCGTTCTTGCATCTCGATAATGATTTGTGCAGCCAGCTGTGTCAGAAACCTTGCCCACGCTGTGAGTGACACCCTTGCTGCCCGTTGCAATCCATCACTGTGGCTACCACGCCGTGCCACTAAGGGCAGACCACACGCCTTTATCCGAACCCGGCCGACCAGTAGACCGGACCCCTTCTTTGAATTTGTGCCTTTTGGTGAGGCCCTCAACCCTGGACCCTTTCCTCCCGATTCACAGCAAGATAGGCTTGTCATTGGCACGGCCAACCCCACCACCTTGCTGGGCAAAGAGCCTGATGTTTGCCTTTGGGGGCGTGGGATCTACGGTTTTTCGGAAACTGCCGCCACGGCAGAAGCCCAATCCATCATTGCCTCTAGGTTCCGCGCTAAGGATTTCAATGTTGTTTGGTCCTCCTGTTCAACCTTTCCCTCGTAGCAGTGCCAAAATGAGGGGTATGGCTGGAGGGAGTGCCATAGTAACCACTTTCCCCATACGGAGAGCATTGCGGCCCTTGCCCTCTGATATTGCGAACTCTCACCGGTATGCCGAAGCCTTTGTGGCCCTTGATCAGCATCACCATATTAAGATCATTAGCATTTATGGAGCCACTCTCAACAGACACTCACATTTTGACGGCCTTGCCATCACCAATCGTTTATTTGATGTTGCTGCCCTTAGGGCCATCAACCACAACGGTCCGGTTGCTATCATTGGTGATTTCAATTGTGACCTTCACGACATCCCCACATGGAACGCCCTTGCAACCTTGCCCTCTCTGGTCAGTTGCACGGACACTCCTTAGAACCGACATGCAAGGATGCCACCCGGTATTCCTACATCCTGGCAAACGCGGCCCTTGCGCCGCATCTTGTTGAATGCCGAACCCGGCCTAATTTTCAATTTGATGCCCACCCGCTGCTTTCGGCAATTTTTCGTGTACGCAACATTCTCAGCACAGTGCCAGTTTGGACCTTGCCTCCGAGTTTCGACCGATACTTGATTGACCAGCAACTTGCTGACAAGTGCGCAGACGCCAAATGGTCTTGCTTTGCAGAACAGTTTGAAAATGCACTTGCCTGTGCCGACACACAAAAAGCGGCCAAAATTTGGACTCGTGTGGCGGAACAAACCCTCTCCGAGAGTGTCGTTGATGCTGAAGGCCATCGCATTTTTGTCAAACCCCACCACATTGGCCGTGCTGACAAATTCTTTGTGAAACCTAAGCCTCCCATAACCCCTTTGGCTAGGCTTGCAAGGGATGGTGACTTTGACCAGTCCTGCGTCCGACAAATTGAGGCTTGGGAGAAACGACCGAGTGAAAGTGCCTCCCACGCTATTGCCGACCTCTGGGCGGCCATTACTTCGGCCACCGGTTTCCATAAGGGGTTCCCTTTTTGGGTTGCCACCCACTTAGGCTTACCCTACCCGCAACTCCCGCATGCCAGCGGTGCAGTTAAGAATATATGCAATGGCTTCTATGAAGCCCACACCCGTGCCGAAAAAATAAATTCATCCAGCGTGCTTCGACCAAGCGGATGGAGATCGCTGCCGATGTCGCAAAAGGTGCTAAGCGAGCCTTCCGCGAGGTCCGAGATGCCCCTGCTGCTCCCCTCTCCGAGGTGCACTACACCAAAACTTCCAATGTCAAAAACGTTGCGTGGCCTAAGCGTGGCAGGTGCATCATCCCTCTGCCTGCAGGCCACGATTTTACGGAAAACTTGCCTGTTAGTTTTCAAGGTCAGGATGCCACTGTCCTCCAATCCCATGCATCATATGTGGTACTTGACAAGCGGAATCGTGTCCGCACCATCACACAACACTGTGTCACCATTGACACCAGTGCCATGCATGCCAAGACTCGTGATGCTTGGGCCCCCTTTTTTCAGAGAGACCCAGCCAATTTTGAACACCCTCAGTGGAATGACGCTGCTGCGCTCCTAAATGAAATACCGGATTGCCCCCAATTTGATGTACCCGACATCTGTGTCGCGGATGTCCGGCGTGCCATCCACCACACGGCCATTGCCAGTGGTAGAGGGGTCTGTGGTTTTTCCACCCTCGACATCCGACGTCAGCCGGACCACAACCTCTATATGCTCACGCGGCTGTACAGTGCCTTTGAAAAGGGTGATGATTGGCCACGCATCTGGACTCTCGCCAGGACCATGTGCCTAAACAAGGGTGACGCGCCGCAATCACCCCTTGATATTAGGCCCACTACTGTCCTTAGTCGGGTCTATCGCCTTTGGGCCAAAATCAGAAGTGAACAGGTCACAGCCCAGCTCATCAAGGTCATCCCCACCCCCATAGCGGGGCCCGCTAAAGGAGTGGGTGCTGACTTGATTGCAATGTGGACCGCCGAGCAGGTTGAGCAAGCCCTCCTCCTCGAGCAACCCATATGCGGTGCAGTCCTTGATTTAGTCAAATGTTATAACACGATACCCAGAGGTCCTCTCCTCAGACTGCTCAAAACGATGGGGGTACCCGACAAATGCCTCCGCGCTTTCGGCAGCATGATGAAATGCATGAGACGAACTTTCGAGATCAACCGCACTTGCGGCCCCATTTCCGGCTCCACCACTGGCGTGGTTGAAGGTTGTGCTTTTGCCGTTACCTGTATGCTCGCCATCGCCCATTGGGTTGGTTGCGTCCTCCAAGCCAATTCACCTGCCTGTGATGTTGCGTGCTATGCCGACAACTGGGCCTTGATCTCAGACTCTTCAGGAGAGCTCCGTGCCGGCCTTGACCATGTTGTCAAACTTGTTCACTCCCTCCGCATGCAAATCTCCCCACCCAAAAGCTGGCTTTGGGCGACTTCCGCCAAACTCCGGCGTGAACTCAAGGGCACTTACATCGACGAGGGTGAGGTACCCATCAAACTTCATGCCAAAGACCTTGGAGTTCACATGTCATATTCAAAAAGAGTTCATAAGGCCACCTTTAAGAAAAGGATCAAGGCCGCTAGGGTTAAGTTGGATAAAGTTCGTAGGGCCCCTATCCCACACAAATTCCGTGCCACCATGGCGCAGACCGCTGGCATAGCCAAGGCTACCTATGGCATTTGTGCCC
This sequence comes from Effrenium voratum, assembly GCA_963377175.1. Taxonomy (NCBI): domain Eukaryota; class Dinophyceae; order Suessiales; family Symbiodiniaceae; genus Effrenium; species Effrenium voratum. The sequence continues at coordinate 1,463,459 of CAUJNA010003228.1, forward strand.
ACAGCGTCACCGAGAGTGAACTTCACTCTATCCGAAGGCTAGAATCAACCAGAGAGCTACAGGAAGCAAATTCGCTGAGCGCCTTGCCACGATGAAGCTGAAGTAGACCGGCGCCTGGCCGGAAACGTCAACACAGACATGGCCGCACGCAAACAAGTGCGCATGGATGCCAACCACCCACCTAACCAACCAAACTTCTCAAGTCTGGGAAAACCTTTCTCGCTCCCGCGTTACATGGGGCACTACGTCAACAAAACTCACACTGCAAACATTCACAGCAGTTCCCATCCACACGCACGCTGGCAGCTTTTCAAGCAAGAACTTAGACAAGCTTACGCCAAAATTAGTTTGTTCAGAAAACTGCAAGGCGCCTCATGCGCAAGTTGCACACGTCCAAGTTAGAAAGAGTGTGTCTTTCACAGTCGCTGCAGACGCAAAATTGCATAGTTTCCTGACAAAGGCACCTTGTTTGACTCCGTTAAAAATACAAAAAATGTTATCTGCCAGCGCAGAACACCAAGCAAGCAAGCAAGCAAGCAAGCAAGCAAGCAAGCAAGCAAGCAAGCAAGCAAGCAAGCAAGCAAGCAAGCAAGCAAGCAAGCAAGCAAGCAAGCAGGCGTTACACAAACAAAGAACAAACAAACAAGCAAACAAACGAGGAAGCACGAAAAAACAGACAGACAAACAGACAGACAGAGAAACAAACCAGCAAACAAAGAAGCAAACAAGCAAACAAACAAACAGACAAACAGACAGGCAGACAGACAAACAAACAAACAACAAGCCTTAAGAACAGCTGACAGCCAGTCATGCGACTCAAGAAATTGCAAATTCTGTGTTTAATAATTCAATGTCGCAACCATAGGAACTTTGAAAAGGTATTTCTCGTACTTGCACTGCCCGCCAGGAGTGAGGCCAAACTCTAGCTCGCTGTTGTACTTGCCCTGGATTTTGTCCTGATTCTCCGTGAGAAAGGCAAGGTCCCGAACATCAACTCCGTCGCGCTGCTTGTGGTCGAAGGTCCGAAGCTTGTCGGGAAAATGCATGAGACAGCCAATCTTCAACTCCAGCGGGTTCTTGAACAATGAGTTCGCATACTCCGTCTTGCCTGACATCGTGGCAAACCTCATCCAGGTTGCGTTTTCGCCCCACAACTCCGTCTCGTGAAAGGTACAAATATTCTTTGTAGATGTCGCCTGTCACCTTCCGCTGCTTCCAAAGCTTTTCAGGCCAAGCCCCGTACACTTGGTATTTGAAGGGCTCTTGCGTCCAGCAGGGGGCGTAATTGCCAGCGACACACAAGGATCCTTCCTCGTCCACAACGGTGCCGATTTTGTTGGCCCAGACAGAAAAGAAGCCGCGGTCAACAGACACTTGCAGCTTCTTCTTGCATAAACCATCGCCACACAAATCCGTGGGCTGGATGTTCGGGCGGATGCCCTCGAAGATGAACGGGGCTGAAGTCTTGTCCACAGCCTTCTGGAATTGGAGCATGACGTGCGCGTGGAAGGTAGCACGGGTCCGCAGAGCTTTCCAGGGTGGAGCACCAATGCTTCACAGACCGCCACATAGCGACGCCAGTCAAGCCCTGGTAAGTCAGAAGCACAGCAACCGAGTGGATGCGGAACTCTTGCCTGACACTGGAGGACGCTGAAGACCTTGCAGTGACAGGAACGATGGCGCCCTGGCTTCCTCCTACAGTCTTCTTCCGCGCCGCTTCCCACTTCTCCCTGGCAGCGTTCAGACGCCTCTGGTCCTCCGCACAGCCCCCTTTGTCCGGATGCGTTTTGAGCGCAACTGCGCGGCAAGCCTTGACAATGTCGGCATCTGGCGAGTCCCGGGAGCAGCGCAGCCTCACGCTATAGGCCGCTGCCAAGGCGTTTAAGACCACAACCAAGGCTCGTTTGGCCAAGGTCACAGCTGAGCACGCCATTCAGAACGCGTTGAAAGGCTTGGCGGCGCAAACAGCTTCGGACAGAGACTTGTTTGGAGACAAGAGCAAACACAGCAGCGCAGCATCCACGGAGTAACTGTTCCTTGCCAGAACCACAAAAATCAAAGGCTCCTACTCCGCTACTCCGCCCTTCCGGCGTTGCAAAACGTTAAAAACCCAAGTAAAACACAAAGTTTTCAAACGAGGTGCGGAGTAAAACGATGGGCCGGAGTCGCATTTTTACTGGCCAGAATAGGACGGTGCGCCAATCATCCACAATTAAAAATATAATACTATATTACACCGGGATGAACTTGCTCCGCCCTCCGCCTGAACGCAAAAGTGTTAGGAGTCTAGGGGGGAGGGGGACCTAAAGTAAGGAATTCCTCAGTGGAGCTCGACGCAGAATGGTGAGGCAAGCACCGAAGTTCTGGCTCTGCGTCGTGGTCAGTGTCGTAGCCTCCTGACAAATCAACTCACTCCTCCCGGCGAGCCAGTGGCCCATACCCTCAAAAATTGGACGGCGCGCAACCAGCACAACCACCACCACCACCACCGCCACCACAACCACAACCACAACCACCACAACCACAACCACAACCACAACCACAACCACAACCACAACCACAACCACAACCACAACCACAACCACAACCACAACCCACCCACCCACCCACCCACCCACCCACCCACCCACCCACCCACCCACCCACCCACCCACCCACCCACCCACCCACCCACCCACCCACCCACCCACCCACCCACACCCACCCACCCACCCACCCACCCACCCACCCACCCACCCACCCACCACCCACCCACCCACCCACCCACCCACCCACCCACCCAACAACCAACAACCAACAACCAACAACCAACCACCCACCACCAACCACCAATCACCAACCACCAACCACCAACCACCAATCACCAACCACCAACCACCAACCACCAATCACCAACCACCAACCACCAACCACCAACCACCAATCACCAACCACCAACAACCAACCACCAACCACCAACACTCGGAAAAAAGGGGCCTGGCACCAACTCCTGGCTTGCCCTCAACACCCAAAACATTGGGCTTGACCCACAGTGGAAAGATGTGATCATTCGCCTTAGGTCCTTTCGGCAGTACACCCGCGCCTTCCCTGAGCGAACCGACCACGTCCTCTCCACACTCCTTTCCAACACCAGTGGGAAGATTAAAGGACCGGTTTGGAGCCTTGCGACTGCCCTGAAACGCTTCGGGTGGAGGTTTGCTGAGGACCCTAGGATCCTGGTCCACCCTGACTCCAACCTCACCATCGAATGGCTGGACTGCACCATCAAAACTCTCAGGCAGCAGCTTTATCCGGCTTGGATCCGATATGCCACTCGAAAATGCTGCACGCGTAAGGACTTCCAGCTTTGTGCTTTTGATCCTTCTGCCGCGGTAGCGGCTATGAAGTGTGTGAGCCCCAGAGAGCAAAGCCTCATTGGCACCATCATGAACGGCAAATTCTTCACCCACGAGTTTCAGGCCAAGTATAAACCTACCGACATTTCCTGCCCATTGTGCGGTGAGCCTGACAGCAAGTTCCACCGCATAATACGCGTTGCCCTGCGGTAGATCACATCCGCGCCAACCACACCAGCACCATTCGGGCAGTGAAGAAGTGGCCCCTTGCCTGCCAAACCTTTGCACTGTGCCCGACAGACCCTGATGCCCATACCCTGCGTGCACCTTTATGTAGAACTTTGCCCTATTGTGAAACCCCTGCACCCAACTCTTGCTCCACCCACCTGTTTGTTGATGGGTCGGCTTTCTTTCAGGAGGACCATTCATATACCCTCGCAGCTGGTGCTGTGGTTCAGCTCGAGCCAGACTGGCCATCGGGTAGGGTTGTGTCATGTGATCTGGTACCCGGTTTGGAGCAGAATAGTTTTCGCGCCGAGCTGTTTGCTATTTTGTTGGCACTCCAAAATACTTGGTCTGCACACCTTTACTGCGATTGTAGCGCAGTTGTCTCCGTAGTCCAAGGCCTGTTGGACTGCCTTGGTGAAGGGAAAAAGGCCAAGCTGCGCATTGACCCTATCCTGTCCCAAATCGATGCCCAAATTTCTGCTCGGCCAATTGGCTGCATCACCATTACCAAAGTTGCAGCCCACCAAGACATCAACTCCTTACTGTGCCCCCGGGAAAGATGGTTAGCCAAAGGGAATGACCTGGCTGATCAGGCTGCCAAGCACTGCGTTCAACATCAGCATAGGCCCTTGTTCCTTGCACACCAACGTGCGGCCACCAAGCATGCAGCTACCAGGCAAGTGTACAACGATTTCATTGCCTACCTGGGCAAAATTGCCCTTGTTGCTGTCAAAGATAGCAAGCCAGCTACCAAATCCAAGAGAGAATTTGAGGTGAGCAACCTTCCCTCCCTCTCCGACCTTGTTGCTGCGCACCCGTACATTCATCTCCCTATTGACCTGTCCAGGGAGAAAATCTTATCCTCCAATTTTGGTGCAATCTTTCTTTGGAGGGTCCTCGCTTGGAGGAACAGCCTCGCGTGGCCTGACCCACCACGCTGTGCTGGCGAAGACATCAGTTTCCTCGAGCTCTATGTCGACTTCATTCTCTTCTCCGGATCCCGCATGCCGGACCTGCCTCGGCCACCTCCAGGGACCCGGGAAGGTGGGAGCTCCGTGACCTCTCCATTGAGGCCGACTCTTGTGATGACCGTAGCCTTGCCACGCAAAGTTACAATTGGACACGTTTCTTAAGCCAGACTCAGAAACGCCTTAACTTCAATATGTGGCCTTGTGGCACTGGCACCGCCTCATGGTCCCTACATAAAATTGGGCACTCCACACCAAGACCCGGCCTCTTGCAGAGACCGGCACTCACCTCTGGATTGGAGGCTGCCTCGGTCCTGCGCCGGTACTTCATCCGACCCGATGGGGTTACCCGTAGCTTGAGGTCCCCCCTGGACCTCGTGGTAGCCAAACCCGGGGCTCAACCGGCTTGGCTCGATGGTAATTCGCCGTGAGGCCTTTTTTATTTCTTTTCCGCTCACCGTAGGTGAGCGCCCTCTGTTGCTCGGTCACACGATCATGTCCGGTGCCGTGCAACGCTGGATCCACCTGTGATCTATGCACTAAGAGCAAAGCGCCAAAAAAAAAATCCACAGTTGGGCCAGGGGCATCCAGGGGCTGTTCCCTTTCAAAATTCATCACTTAAAGAGAGCACCAGGACGGGGTCATTGCTCCGGGCTAGCAGAGCTATGTTGCCATGACTTACCCCTTTGCCAACAGTCTAGAAGTATCCTGTCCATTCTCTCCAGGGGTCAGAACATGGCCCAACACTCGGGGAACATGGTTGATGTCTGCAAACGTGGTGTAGAAAATGAGGAACCAACCCTCATAAGCAAGGATAAAAGCACTTGCCGATTTCCAAGGAACCCTTCCTTCCAAGGCGCTTTCGGCGTCCTTGATTGCAGTCCATTCACAAGCAATGAGACTTGCCACTATTCCGGAGTGGACCTGACAAGCAAGACACCTGTTTGTGTCCCACCAATCTTCCAATCATGAAGCAAAGCAACTGGCTGAGGTGCGCTGAATACTTGTAGCCTCTAGCTAAGTGGGCCGTGATGCCGAGCAGTGGATTCCGACCCCCCCTCATGACTCTACTTTCAAAGTGAAATTTGACCACTCACCGAAAGTTGCCGGTCAGAAACAGCGTACGGTTGGTTTACACTTCCCACCAACAGGAACAAGCAACCAAAGAGCTGAACATAAAGCCAACAAAATAGACCCACCCCCCCACCTCAACCCCCCTTAACCCCTCCCCATGGTGTCCTCCAAACAAGGCCACAACTCTTCGATTGATCTTGGGGATGCGCGTGAAGGGGGCTGTATGTTCACGCGAGCTTCAACTTCAGACCACGCGCTACTCGCCAGGTGGGGCCTGTCAACCCACTTGCCTCATGCATAGATCTCCGGGAGAATTCCCGTCTTATGCCACACCGCAACCTCACCACCCACCTGCAGCCTTGTGCCTTGTGTACCCCTCCCCTTCTTTCGCTCCCCCCTCCCCATGGTTCCTTAATCTACTGCCCGAATCAGGCAACTTGTTTGGGGGAAAACAGGCCTCTGGGGTGCTGTGAGAAATGCCTCGAACACCGAGTCTCGACTCCGCTTCCGGCTTCCGGCGCGGCAGGTGGGGGCTGCTACTTTAGTGACCTCGAAATTACCCCCATGACCATGACGGTTTGAACGGACACCGCCCCCAAGTGTCACTTTCAGATCCCCTCAAACATCTTCGCTTTGACCCACCAGCTACCATTTTCCACCCAGCCACAAGCTCTGTGGGTTTTGAAAGACCGCCCAGCCTTGAAGCCAACCCTCTGGCCGTTGTCCAGCAAGACGTAGTCCACCTACGTGCAAAAGTCCAAAGGCGCTGTCCGATCCCCAGTTGCCCAATGAGTGTCAGAGTACAAGTGAGTGAAAACGAGAGAGAGAGAGAGAGAGAGAGAGAGCGAGAGAAAAAAAAAGAGAGTGAGTGGAGTGGAGTGGAGTGAAGAGGAGAGGAGTGGCGTGGAGCGGAGCGGAGCGAATGGAGTGGAGTGGCGTGGAGTGGAGTGGAGTGGCGTGGAGAGGAGTGCAGTGCAGTGCAGTGGAGAGGAGTGGAGTGGAGAGGAGAGGAGTGGAGAGGAGTGGAGTGAAGTGGCGTGGCGTGGAGTGGCGTGGCGTGGAGAGGAGTGGAGTGGAGAGGAGTACTGGAGTGGCGTGGAGTAAAATGGAGAGGAGAGGAGTGGCGTGGAGTGGAATGAAGTGGAATGGAGTGGCGTGGAGTGGAGTGGAGTGGCGTGGAGTGGAGTGGCGTGGAGTGGAGTGGCGTGGATTGGCATGGAGTGGAGTGGAGTGGAGTGGAGAGGAGATGAGTGGAGTGGAGTGGAGTGGCGTGGAGTGGAGTGGAGTGGCGTGGCGTGGCGTGGAGTGGAGTGGAGTGGCGTGGAGTGGAGTGGAGTGGAGAGGAGAGGAGTGGAGTGGCGTGGAGAGGAGTGGAGAGGAGTGGAGAGCAGAGGAGTGGAGTGGAGCGGAGTGGAGAGCAGACGGGGTGGAGGTTGAGAGTAAGTGATTCAGAGGGTGCCACTGAACGGTTGGCGTCAACATTACTTTTCCCTGTCCTGTGACGCTGATAGAAAAAGGAACCCGCTGTGGCGCTGACTCTTTGAGTACCCATCAAGCAACAAGCGCGAACGGGTGCCACTACGACGCATCAGAAGTATCCACTGCGTCCATGGTCATGGCTTAGTGAGGGGGGGGGGGTTCTGTCCCAGGTAAGCCCAAGAATAAGCCTGGGATACGCCCAACGAGGCCTAATCAACTGCTTCATAGCGCCGCAGATCCCGGCGCAGGCCACCGCAGGTAACATTGAACACCAAAACAACCGCGCCGTCGCAGCTTGTGCGAGATGCTGTAAAGAGAAGCTTAGCCTGCGGAAACCTTGACTGAAAATGGGCCAAGCACGGAATCCAGCAACTCTGTTTAAGTGCCTTGCTTGCACTAAAATAGTCTTCCGAAAAAGTTTGAAGTCATGCGCCACTCCCAGGGTAAGCTCGAAAGGTCGGCTTGGATGTCCGAGGAGTAAAGCGGCCCGCGCCTCGATGAAATCATGCGCCACTCCCAGCTGAGCCTTCGCCGATTGAAGCTCTGTTTCGCAACATACCTAGGACCCCTCCCCAAAAAAACACTTTGTCAATTCTGCTGCCCCATTTGAGCCCCGGGGAACCAATGTGGGCTCAGTTAGGGCTTAATGAGAGTCCCGTTCCTGAAGATTCCCCGGAAATGTGGGAGTTGTATGGTTGAGGATTTGGTATCCTTTGTACTTCCCCCTAATTCATCAAAGGGCAACCAGGTCTCGGTTGCTTTCTGCTCCCCTGCTAAAAGTGACTAACTTTTAGTAGTTTAATACGGAAAACCTGTTAGCTGGCAAACAGTTGAAGTCATAACATCCCTTGGCAAAATGCACCAAAGAGGTGCCCTCCCCGTTCAAACGGCTTGGATCATTCCCAGCGCCTTGTAGCTGCGAGTGGCGGCCTCGAACTTGGGCTCCAGCTGCGCTCCTCGCCAGTTGCTGCTTCTTCCATCCACTTTACCTCAAAAACCAGCAACAGCGACTGCAAACAAAAAGCAACTTGGCCGGAACCGCAGCCGGCTTCGAAACACAAAGAGTGGAACCCAAGAGGTAAAAAGGTGGATCCAGCGTTGGGAAGGAGTGTGAAGGCAAAACTGGCCCCCATGATTTCATGATGATCAAAGTCAGCCCCCAAGTGGCAGGTTAAAGGGGAAACCGATTCCATTTTCTGACTTTGATAGCCCCCCGAAACAGGTAAAATAATAGCCCCTAGTAAAAGGGTCGATCCACGGCTGGTAGGGAGTGTGAAAGCGGAGTCCGTGGTCCGATTGGATGCCAGCACTTAGATATGCAGTACGTGCGAATAACATGGCCAACAGCACATTACAAGTCTTGGTCTTTGACCCCCTTGAAACAAGTTAAACCTTGATCAGTGACATCAAATCTCATATCCCAAAACGCTTAACCACCCAACCTTCACAAAGGAACCGAAGGGCACCCAAGAAATCCGGCAAAACTTCTCAGCCCAGTGACCTCAAAAATGGAAATTCTCTAGACATGTGACTCTAGTTCTTGCACCCAACGGAAGGGAACTTTTGGGCGCAGAGGAGCAACTTGGAACCCAAGGGATCATGCGCTTTCAGCTAGGTCTCACTTGTTTCCTAGGGACCTGGAAGGTCGCAGTGATCACCTTTTTGGGGCCAGGCCATTTCCATGGAAACCAAAAAGGGGAAGCCAAAAGGTCAAAAGGTCGATTCGCTTTGGGCAAGTGAGGCAGGGCTTTGGCTAGATTGACACACACACACACACATCCCATCTGGCACGTCCAGCTCCTCGTACTTGCAGCGCCAGCACCTGGCCACTCGAATCTCGAGTCGAACGGACGCGAAAAGTCTCAATTTCAGCTTTTGCCCAACAAACCTGGGGTCCAAAGAGTTGGATCCCCAATGGAATTTCTTGTTCGGGTCAAGGACAATCTCCCCTCTTGTGAACCCAAAGGCTATCTTCCAACCAGGAAAACACTAAGCCCCACATTTGACTCCAAGTCCTGGATGCCGAGTGCCCGTCGATGGTGAGGTTCCCCTCAGTTTTAGCCTGGCCAGTGGAACCTGCCACCAAAAAAAACGGGGGCCTATGCAAAGGAATGACTAGAGATCCCAAGGAATGACTAGAGATCCCTTGTTTCGGCAACTTCCTCCGTTCATTTGCCAAAGTTATGTCATGGAAGCAAGGCGCACTTTTGGTTCCCAACAGGTTCGCGTACTATGTACCTATCATTGTCGGGGGGGGGAACTTTATCTGGGGACAGCGGCCGTGTTTCGATTTTCCAGGCCGAGACAGTGCGCGGTGCGGTATTGCTGGACTTCAAGGGAGTGCTACCCGACCGTCCGACCGTCCGCACAGTTACACTGCGCTCGCCAATGCAACGGCAACGAGGAGGCTGAGAACCTGTTGGTTGGCACTTTTCTAGTCGCCAAACAAGGGACGGGAGATTAAAAACCAGTCGGGTTGGCACTTTTCCAGTTAATAAGAAAAAACAAAAAACAAAACGAGGGGCTCACCAGAAAAGAAGGGCAATATTCACATCGGACCACAAGCAACGCCCTCAGTTGAACCTACAAAGCTTTCTCCAGCGAGCTCTCGCGCTGCCTGCGTCTCCGTGCCCGAGAGCTTCGAGACCTCGGGTTAGCGACTCGAGAGGCCAGTCGAAAGTCGGCCTTCCAGTTGAAAGTCAGCCCCAAGTTGGACTGTCACGCCAAAAATCCTGCGGGAGTTCCTGACTTCAGGAAAGAACGCTGTTGCCGCCATTAAGGCGTCCTGCGCAGCCCAAAAAGATTCTTCGGGGAATTTCCGGACCTTCAGGAAAAGAACTCGGGAAAAGCAACTCTCGGATCGCTTGGGCGAAGACACCGGGCCACTTCTTTGTTCGGCTACTCGGGGAGTGGGGCTCCATGGAACTTCATTGGAGGCCAGGGGAAGCCAACCAGATCTCAGCCCGATGGTTTGCGAAGGACTTGGCGTCTGTCGGGCCCCCAGAGTGCCCGCAACGGTGTCATTTGCGCCCCCTGAACAACCACACACCTACAACAAAAATCACACACCCAACCCTAGGGCGAATTTCCAAGGTGCACTTTTTTTACATCAGGAGTGCCCAGGCAGCGCACCGAAGTGGCTCTCATGCTGTCCTTTTGAAACTGACCACAGAAAGAATGGCTCCTTTGGATGAAAAGGTCTCTTAGCGTTTGGAGGAATCAGTGGTCTTGGTCCGAAACCTTCGCAGCCAATCGACATTGGCCGTACATGATTTGATGAACCCCCGATCAGATAGCTCGTCTGGAAACGCAAGGCCCTTTGAAACCTAGCGATCCTTAAAACCTTGGGGGAAGCCCCAGTCAGACTTTTTGGGGCTCGGTATGAGCTATGGAAACCCAGACCCCGTCCAAGAAACTCCCGCCAGGCTGAGGATTCCCTTGACACAGGGTTGTTACCAAGAACAAACCTAGGGCTTGCAAGAAGATCTTGAGATATCCCGTGAGGGTGGGGGGTCCTGTTGGGTTCCATCCCAGTCTGAGGCAGCGTGCAGAGATGCGGTACCACTGCTCCTTGCCCGACCTAAGCGTGAGGATGGCCTGAACACAAAGAATCAAAGGTCACTTAGCCACCATCATATCCCTGTGCTGTCCTCAGATCCCCTGCTAAACGCTTAACTCTTAGTAGGTCAAATGGAACCCCCCACGAAACTAACCCAAAAACAACTACACACCTAAGAAAGCGGATGCCGGGTTGAACCAAGATCCAAGGCAACCCCCCACAAAGCCCCCCCCTCCCCCCCCCGCCCGCGGGGTCCCAAACTGCGAAGCTGGGGCCCCAGGACCCCAACAAAAACTAGACCCAAGATGATCGGTACTGACTTGGTGCGATAAGTAGGGAATGACATGGAAACCCAGGAACTGGTCCCCAACAGTTGGATGGTTTAGTTCGGGTCATTCCATAACTCTCATTCCCTGCTAGCACCAGCAAGCTAAAATGGTCGATCCTCAAATCCATGTAAGGACATTCAGCGGCGGCAACCATTTTTCTGGCTGGGATTGGCCCTAACCTTCACCTACACGAGTTTATGATGCTTTTACGTGTTTTTTCAGATAGCTTCAGCGATGGTTCACGACAGGGTGTACAAGAGGAACCTGATCTTCCAGGTGCCCTCCAGATGCCTTTGGTTATCCCATCCATCCCAGCTGGTGCGAAATGGATGTGCTCCATCCGCAATATATGTGTAGGAAAACCACAAGCAAGCCAACCACCTGAGGATTACTCTTATTTGGGTGTGCCGTTTTTGGAGGGTGCCTTTTTTGGGGTGGTTTTAGAGAATTCGGAGCCCATAAGTCGCCCGAAGAAAAAACACGAAGTTCCGAGGCCCCACACTTTGGGTCGCGCGCGCAAAGGTTCGACTCCTTCGTGTTGTCCTCTCCTCGCTGGCTGAGTCGGGTGACCTAACCTGGAGCCAAAGAAAACCGAATGAATTGGGACCGTTTTCAACGGAAGGTTCCTTTTTGGATCTTTGGGGGACACCCAACATTGGTTCCTTGTCAATCTGCATATCACAGAGTAATTACCCTTGCGCGATGAGGGAACATAAAAGCACAGCTTTCGCCTTAAGGTCGCTGAGAAAGAAAAGACCAACGCGAAACACCGCCTTTGTCAAGAAGACTCCCCACCATCCCCAGGAACGACGCCCCATACCTACCAAGCACCTCGTAGAGAGGTTAGAAAAAAATATCCCCCTTTTGTCTGTTGTCTATTTTAGTAGGGGAACCCTCCCCCCAAAACAGGGGTGAGAAGAGCGGGCACCAATTGCTGGGGGACCTCGGACAACAGGCACAGGCAGCACTGGAGGTGGGCAGCCGCAGCGCCCAAACCACCCGCGCCTTCCCTCTGGCCCGCGGGAGCCAGGAAGGGGCGGTTCGGCAAACCGCTGATCTCGCAACCTGCGAGATAAGAAGCTTCCGCTTGTTTCACCCCTCGATTGCCTGGAAACCCTCAAGAGGCTTGGAGCCCTCTGAACCCAACGATACATTGCCTGGAGATGTTTTTTCTTTTTTTTTCTTCTTCTTTTTCTATGTGTTGATCAGTTTCTCCCATACGATACCCTCTATGAATGGTCACCCTCTGAAAAATACATATGGGAGACCCTTGAAGACATCCTTGGAGAAACAACGTGTCCCAGTGAAGACAGTTGCAAGTTTTGACACCTCTGCGAAATTGAAGGTGCCCCCACCTTCCATGAGTGCTTAGAAACCCTCTTTGCAGCCAAAGAGACCCCGCTGGAACTGTGTGTTGGAAAAATGGATCAACCGCAGAATTTCGGTGACCAGGAGTTACAGCGACAATCCACGTTTTTGGTCGGTTGGTTTTGACCACCCCAGAGTTGAAAGACGGCGATAGGGGTTCACCCGAAAACAGTTCCCTGGCAGTAGTGCATCTGTTGCTCATATGACGAAGTGTCAAGAACCCGCCTTTTTGTCTCCCTCCTTGACAGGGAAACGGGGAACACGTCGCCGCCTTATGGACCAGGGAAAAGGGCCACCTCGATCGCGGAGACCCTTCGTTGGAACCGGGATGTAGCTGACTGGGCAATGATTAGGCGTCAAACATCCCAAATGCTTCAAACAAGTCTCACTCCCGAAACGGCCTGGTGGTTTTTTTTCCATGTTGGAAAGGGGCTGCGATGCAAGCCGTTTGTGAGCTAAGATATGAAACCTGGAAATCACTGGCTGCCTTTTGGGACCCAAACGAATGAACCGAACTTGGGCATTCCAAAGGCCGGATTGTCAGATCTGGTCGATTGCCCTCCACTGACCATCAGGTGCACGCGCAAAGGGACTGAGCTCCACCTATACACCACCAATCCCAAGACTCAAACGGGCTACTAGTACCCTCCAAAACGCCTTGCCCACCTCGGACCCATTTCTGAAAACCCTCCCCCAAATGGCCCACGCAAATTGGCTTCGGCCACCTTTGGCAGGGGAACTCCATGGAGAAACCCCACTGGCTTGGAGATGGGTCCCCATCTGACTACACGGCCACTGGCCCCGTAGACTGGCTACTGCTTGGCTGATTTTGAAGGGAACCCCACCCCAAAGAAACAAAAACCAATTGCAGAATTTCAAGGCACGCCCACTTTAAAGACAACAAAGGACCCGGGCAAACCCACGGCCGGAACCTCCTCCCGTAGGAACGCCAGCCTTCGGCCGGCTGCGCGTCGATGGAGAACTCCTCCATGGAGAAGTCCAGCAGGGCCGCCTCAAGGCTCTGGCTGGTCAGCACATGTAAAGAATGGGGAGGGTACCCCTAGAAAATGGGGTTCAAGTTGACACCTGACCAAAAACAACGCACCACTTGGTTGCTGCAACCACCCCCCTGCAAAAAAGTGCTTCACTTTTTTTGGGGGGGGTTTAGTGGAAAATCCACCTTGATTTCAACCAAAAAGTTAAAGTCTAAAGATCCAACCCAATAGTAGTTAAGTAAATAACCAAATGAACACGTATGAATGCCCCAGTGTGCTGAGTGATCCCAATGTAAATTAAACCCCAGTCATCTTCTTGGGGGGTACCAAGTATCATAATGAACACATTAGCATGTATATATATATATGTACATATATATATATATTGTTTGTATGTATGTATGTATGTATGTATGTATGCATGCATGTATGTATGCATGCATGTATGTAGATACACATATCATGGCATATATAGATATAATATATATATATATATCTATATATATATATATACAAATGTAATCATAAACACACACACACATGTATACTCCTGAATAGTTTGATAAACAATTTTATGTACTCAACAAACTATTTTTTCCTGAAGCACAACCTCATTCTCCTGCCCAAGCGCACGAAACGCCAGCAACCAAAATGGAGAATCGGAGCTTCGGCGGGCCAGAAATGCGACAAGTTGGCTCATACCGTCGACAAAAGCCGGCATTTCTTTCCGAGTTTACCAACCTGAACGGGCCCCCCACAAAAGGGACGTTCCTCTCCTCTTGTGAGGTCCCCACATAACTTGCCTAGAGCTGTGGGTTGTTCGAGAACAGAAAGCCGGAGACACCCCCGCTGCGGCAACCCAGCCGATCGCACCCCTTTGAAACCAGGAAAGAAAGACCACGCGTAACAGGTCGTTCTCAGTGCAGTGAAGTCATCTACCTGAAGGACTTGTTAAGAACGGAAGCTTCTCTGAGTTCCTTTATGCTCCCCTGCTAACAGTTTGACTTTTAATGGTTTAATGGAAGACCCATTAGTTGGCAAAAAGTTAAAGTTCTACCATCCAAGCAACATGCACCAAAGTTCTGCATGAGGCCCAAGGTAGCGAAGCAGCATCAATCAACACCCTTCGCCAGTTCCCGACTCAACCTGCCGCAACAGGCATCCACTTGGCTGTGAGATTCTTTCGCCGAGACCCTCCGGTGCCCTTTCTTGGGCTTGGGAATTTGAAACCCAAACGACACCGTCCAGTTTGGAGGGTTCACGATTTTAATCCCCCAGTAAATGCCTACAACAAGCTTGTTAAGCCCGTGAGCTCTGTACAATTTACGCGGTGTCATTGTCTTTTTGCCGAGATGCATAGCTGTAGACCTCCGGGGAAAAGGCCGGGTGCACATCCACCTGAGCGGTTGCAACTTGCTGTTGGTTAATTCCCTGGAATTGGACAGTAGTAAGGGGGTTCAGTATCTTGTGTACAATTTGGTGAGGCAGCCAATTTTCGCAGAGTCCCTCCGCCACCGTGGGCCAACCATAGGACGCAATGAGGGCTTGGATCCTAAAAGAGATGAAGCAGTGGCATTTCTCTCAGTGTGGGTCCTCTTCACAAAGGTCCTGAGATTTCGAGGGCTCGGGAGGATCTGTCCGCTTGGGACGGGCAACGAGAGGAACCATATCATTTTGAATACATCTGTCCGCTTGGACGAGTAACGAGAGGAAACATAGTATCTTAGATACAGTTTCCTGATATACCCTCCCACCAATCAACATGGAACCTGACAGGCGGTCCCTTTAAAAGGAACATGGTCTTCCGGGACCCCTGTGTCAGGTTCCATCTTCATTGGTGAGAGGGTAGGTCTTGGAGGTATGGCGGAAGAAGGACAGCAACAAAGTTTGTAAGGCAGTATCCCGAGCATCCGGGTAAACAATAAATAAGCACATCAAACATGGTTCCCTGAAACTGACCGGTAACCTGCCTTAAACTGACAAGTTTGTTGTGATTCCACTAAGATGCCTTAAACAAACATGGTGTATATTGCACCTAGCACTCCCTCTTAGCGGATGCGCCCACCAGTTCGAATGTGGAGGATGCAGCCAAGGCGTAGATCATAGCGGTTCCATCAATCCCCCCCCCCCCCCACTTTTCTGCCGGTTGTTTGAGAAGCTCATAGCAGGAGATATCCACCAGTCGCAGTTTTCATCTTAGACCTGAGGAACAATATGTTGCCAAAGCCAACAGGCGTGTTCACGTTAACAATGCGGATGGGTGTGTGTGTGTGTGTCTTTCTTTGAGGGTACCCCCCCAGTTTTGTAGTGCTTAAAGGGATAACAGGACAACCTCACTTCCTAATAGGTCTGTCTGCCACTAAAACGGTCGTCCCAAAAAGTTTAAAGTGCAGGAACTCGGGAAGAAAGTGGCTATGGGTCAAAACCCCGTTCCCCCAGTGAACATCCCAATCCCCACCAAAATAGGTTCTACAATGGGTGGTGAATTCACCTACCAACCAAAATGGGATCCCAAAACCGTTTTGACAACCACAGCGAAAAGTGAATAACTTTTAGTGGTGTAATTGGGAAATCCCCTTAGTTGGCAAAAAGTTGAAGTCATAACATCCAAGCAACATGCACCAAAGTTTTGCAGCAGCCACTTTTGGAGGGTTTTTCAGTGACCCTCTCAAGGCGCTGCCTGGTGGTTTTGGGCAGCCAACGGTCGAACCACCTTTCTGGGTCCCCAGCCCAAACGAACAAACACCGAGGCCAAGGGAAAACACCTTTGCTTCCCCAAAAGTTAAAGTCTAAAGATCCAACCCAGTGATAGAGTCCCATTAAAACCAACAGGTGAAAATATAACATACTCTTAAGCAAACCAAAAAAGTCACCGAGGCGCCCAAGGGAAAACCGATGCTCGGCTTCGG